>JAJLTL010000114.1:0-37167 GCA_030568135.1 Vanderwaltozyma yarrowii
TCTCTTTTTCGCTTTTTTTTTTTTGCTTTTTTGCTTTTTTGCATTTTGCAATTTTTTTTCTCTCTTTCGAAGCTAACTAAGTGGGAAAAATGTGGTCAAAAACAAAAAATTCAAGTAAAAAACTTTTTCTTTCTCGAATGGATGAGTAAAAAGAAAACAGTTGTGAAAAAAAAAAACACACACACACTCATAAAATAATATTTTCATATTGAACTTGTAAATTCTTATTCATATATAAGTCATCTCATTTTTTCTGTTTAATAAAATCTTCATTTGTTATTTTTCCTCATTCCCATTCATTATTTTTATTATTTTTTTTTGTCACATTTTATTTTATTACTATTATTATTATTATTATTTATTAGTTTCATAGTTTACAATAAACCATATACAAATCATATATCCATATCATTATAAATAAAAATGCAATTCCAAACTATTGTTGCCGCTTTCGCTACTTTCGCCGCTGTCCAAGCTGCTAACTCTTCTGTTAACGCCACCGCTAACACCACTAACGCCACCAACGGTACTTCTTCTACTAGTATCTCCACTGGTGCTGCTGCTTCCAATGCTATGGGTGCTGGTGTCTTAGGTGCTGCTGTCGCTGCTGGTGTCGCTTTCTTATTCTAAGCGTATTGAATTTACAAGATTTTTATTCTAATTTTAATTTTAATTTAACCTTTTTATTCAATGGTTGGTACCTGTATTAATAACAGATACAACCGCTTATTATATTAATAGACATATACATTTTTTCGCACAACAACAACAACAACCTTTTTCACATTCACAGTCGTCGACGTTCATATAAGCTTATTTTCTTCCATCATTTCTAACTATAAATTAGTAATAATACAATAATAATAATTTATTAGAAATTTTTTTGGGAAAAAAAATAATTTATTTTTTTAAAATGGTATTAATTACATATTATTAATCCCATAGTTCGTTGTTCGTCGTCGTACATCGTTTCTCTAAATTAGATTTACAAATTGAAAAAAAAAAAAGATAATATTTATATTAAAACTTCAATGTGTACCATTTATAAAATAAAAATAAAAAAATGTTCTATATGAAGTGTTTATTGAAAAGATTTTTTTTTTTTTTTTGAAAGAAAAAAGAGAAGTAATATTTTATATATTTAAGGACATTTTTTTTTTTTAAACTTCTAATAAATAATAATATCCCTAGTATTAAACTATCGTATTTCTCTTTTATATAAATCTGTTTTTAGTTGTAACAATTATTTATTTACAGTACTTCATTTTATTTACCCTTTTTTTTAGCTATATTCAAATATACATATTGCAATATAAAATATAATAAAAGACTAATTAATATTTATTAAAACTATTTAATTTGTATCTTTAATATCAACTAATTCAACTTCAAATAATAAATCTGAATTTGCTGGAATAACACCTGGAATTTCATTTAAACCGTATCCTAATTTACTTGGAATTTGAATTTTTCTACCTTCACCAATACACATACCAATTAAACCTTGATCCCAACCAGGAATAACTTGGCCAATACCTAGTTTAAATTGTATTGGTTGACCTCTTGCATAACTTGAATCAAATTTTTCCATTGATTCTCTTAAATATCCATTATAGTGAACACTAACAATATTACCTGGCATTGCAACTTGTTCACATTTGGTTTCAGGTATTTCTTTTGTAATACCAATTTCTAAATATTCTAATGGTGTATAACTTAACACATTATTAATTAAAAAGGTAAACAATACAATCAATACTTTATTAAAATTCATCCTGTACTGTACTGTCCTACCTCTCTTGTGAACTAGTCGTTAAAACATCATTTGTAATCTATTCATTCATCTATATTTTATATATAAATTCCCAAATTTATTTCAATTTTCCTGTCTCGTGTTATTTTACATTACAGTATTAATTCATCACGTGGAGATGCACATAAGAATAATACAAATACGATTGAATAATTTTATTTATAGGTATACATATACATATACACGTACATATACATATACATATCAATCGATTGAATAGTATAGTAATAAATATTTAAATATGTAATGATTTATTTACTAATATTTTGAAATATATATTTCATATGAATTGATGGGTTATACAATAAAAAAAAAAGAATGTGATATTTTGATTTCCCTTACAATTCATCATGTTCTAGATCTTCATCATCTTCATCATCATCTTCTTCTTCAGCTTTCTTTGCAGCTTCTTCAGCTAATTGTTTTTCTTCAGCCATAATTTCATAAGCTTTTAATAATTTTTCACTATTTAATTTATTTTCAGAATTTTCTTCTAAGAAAGATAAGAAAGATTTAATATCTCTTTGAGTTTGGAATAAAACAGGTTCAGCATCTTTTGCAGCTGGATATAAGATAATAGTTGGATAACCTTCAATTTCTACAGAAGCGACATCATTTAATGTAGCGTCAATTTCAGCAATAACGAAATTATCCTTTGTTGATTTTTCTGCAGATAATAAATCAGCTAATTCTTGATAAATTGGTGCTAATCTTTTACAGTGACCACACCATGGAGCGTAATATTTAACTAAGACATCTTTTTTTGAATCTTTAACGATATCGTCATGATTTAAAGCGACTAATTTGAAAACGTTTGATTCTTGTGTTTCTGGAATTGATTCAGATTTAACGATTGGTTTTGCCTTACCAGAAATAATTTTTTTAATTAATTTTGGAATTTCTTTTGTATCTAATTTAATTGAATCAGTTAATTCTTCAAAAACATCATCATCTAATTGTGATAAACCATATTTCAAATTTGATTCCATATCATGAACAACAAATAATGGGAATTGTTGTTTCATATTTAAACTATCAGCATGTCTACCAAATTTTTTTGCATCTAATGAAGCGAAATTAATTTTACCACGATAAGATTCACCTAATTTTTCAAAAAATTTTGTATATTCTTCTAATTCTTCAATAGTATTATAAAAGAAATAACCTAATGGTAATTTTGAATCATGATAAGATTGGAAAGTTTCACCACTTAATTCACCGAATGAAGGTAATGATTGTACAATAATCCATTGAACGAATGAATCAATAGCGTTATTAATTTCTTCATCAGTTGAATCCTTTGTAGTAGTTAATTTTGATAAATCCCCATCAAAGACAATTGGTTCATCAATATTATCTTTTAAATATAAAGATAATTTTGCAATTTTTTTATCTAATGGGTATGAAACGAAGATAGCGTCATTAAATAATTTATCAGCTACTTTAAATAAAGTATTATTTAAACCTTCCAAACCATTATCAACGATAACATTTTGATTTGCATTATTTAAAATTTCAATTAATTCATCATCTGTTGAGATTGTAGTAACGACAGGTAAAGATTGTTTATGTAAAAATTCTACGATAGATTCTGCATTTCTACCACCGACGTAATCTTTTGAATTTTCTAAATCCCCATTTTTAAAAATTTTAATAGTTGGATAACCTCTAATACTATGGTTCATACAAAGATCTTGATTTTCAGTACAGTCAATTTGTGCAACTTGAGCATCGATATCTTTTAATAGACCAGCAGCTTTAATGTATTCTGGAGCTAATTTTTTACAATGACCACACCATGGGGCATAAAATTCTGCCATAACCAAATTATTTTCTTTGATATAAGAGTCAAAATTTTTTTCATTTAATTTAATTACGCCAGAATCTTCTGGAGCAGTAGCTTCATCATTTGCAAAAGCGACATTGCTTGCAGTTAACAATAAAGTAGCTAAAGAAAACAGAGTTTTTTTATTAAACAACATTTTTAATTGCAATAACCTTTTGAGGGGAGGGGGGGGGAGGGGGGGGATATTGATATAAGAAGTAAATGGATAATACAATAGGATACAATAAAAAGAGTAGTACTATTATATATATAATAATAATAATAATAAGAATAATACAACGGTTCTTATTAATAATTAATAATAATTAATAATTAATAATTAACACGTTAATGCTTTTCCTTTTCCCAGGATCACAATCAAATAAGAATCTACCCTCTACCCTCCACCTCCCCCAACACCACAAACGGTGTGCTGTGCTGTGCCCAGTCACCATCCACGAGGCGCTGTTCCAGCAACCACCACCACCAATTGGCAGCAGGCAGGTGGGGCGTAGCAGTGCCCAGTTGGCCCAGTTGGCCCACCCACTGTGTGCTTGTCTTGCCGTGGTTCGTGACCACCAGCACCAGAACAGAACACTATTAAGAGAAATAGAGAATAGAGAATAGAGAGTGGTGTTTGTTTGCGTTTGCGTTTGTGTGTTATCCAATTTGCCACCCTGGACATAACCCGGAAATAGAGAAGAGGGATGGTGTGCTTGTGCTTGTGCACGGCGGTGTCACGTGCAGGGTAGTATATTCTGATATATCAGAGACAAGAGACAAGAGACAAGATACTGTATGGTGTGTTGTATAATGCATTGGTACCACTGTACTAGTACCACTGTACTAGTACCACTGTACTAGTACCACCACTGTGTATGGCAACCGTTGTAATGCAACTAATGCAACTAACGCAACTGTTTTACCGACAATACAATACCATATACTACCGTATATTCACTTCACAGGCGCTACTGCTACTGCTGCTGCTACTGCAATTGGGAATCGTCTCATTTCTTTCACTCACCACCCCCCCCTGTTTTGCGGGTTGAAAAATATTTCGCGATATATATTATATTATGCAAAAGTGTAAAAGTACTATGCAAAAGTGTAAACAGGTGTCACCAGATGAAAGGTACAAGACCTCATTTGGTTACCAACTACTTACACTTACACTACTTACACTTATAAAATGGTTAGTGGAAGCTCTGGTTTGTACCAAGGTATCACCTACCCCCCTTTGGGTTTGCCGAGACTACTACCTTGCATATACTCTTGTACTATGCTCTTGTATTCCTTTTGTGGGTGATACAAGTACAGTTGCAAGAGCAACTGTACTTGCAACTAGGCGTGCAACTGTGCTTGTATCTTGTTCATCCCATTCAACTGAAACTATAAATAAATACAGAATTATATTATAGTACGAGATCAGCTACGGTTTTAGGGGGGTTCCATACTATTGTTGTGGGGGCAAGAAGAAGGGGGGGAGTCTTGTAATATTGTAATATAATATTCTTTCATACTCGAGGGAAACGTTTTTATATGGTTGCATTGTAATTTACTTTGCAGTTTTGCTGTTTTGAAACATATAAATACATACCTTATTTCTTGCAAAATATCTTCTTTCTCTTTTTCGTATTGTATTGTTCTGTTACGTTTTGGTTTTCCTATTATTATGTCAATTCAAACTATCCATACAATAGTATAACACTGTAACCGTACAATCATGTCCTTTAACGAATTACATAAAAAAACTGAAGAAGCTTTGATTAAAGAAGTTGATGAGATTTGTGAACAATTCGTCGTGGATTCAACAAAACTAAAAGAACTAAATGACTACTTCATCGACCAAATGGAAAATGGGTTGGCTGTCCAAAGTGACCAAACTGCAAAAGGTCTACCAATGATCCCATCTTTCGTCACAGGTATGCCAAATGGTACTGAAAAAGGTGTCTTATTAGCTGCAGATTTAGGTGGTACTAATTTTAGAATCTGTTCTGTTGATTTAAACGGGGATCATACTTTCAAATTAGAACAAATGAAATCAAAAATTCCTGATGAATTGTTAGAAGAAGAAAATGTCACTTCAAAAGATTTATTCTCTTATTTAGCAAGAAGAACTTTGGCTTTCATTAAAAAATATCACCCAGAAACTTTGACCGCAAATGCTGAAGACGTCAAAACAATCAAATTGGGTTTCACTTTCTCATACCCTGTTAATCAAACTTCATTGAATTCAGGTTCTTTAATTAGATGGACAAAAGGTTTCAAAATCGCAGATACTGTAGGTAAAGATGTCGTCCAATTATACCAAAATGAATTGAATGAACAAGGTATCCCATTCGTTAAAGTCGTGGCTTTGACAAATGACACCGTCGGTACTTTATTATCTCATTGTTACACTTCTGAAAGTGCAGGTTCTTTAAGTGGTGAAATCTCAGAACCTATCATTGGTTGTATCTTTGGTACTGGTACTAATGGTTGTTATTTAGAAAAATTGTCTAATATTAAGAAATTACCAGAAGAGGTTAGATCCGCTTTAGTCGCTGAAGGTAAGACTCATATGGTCATCAACACTGAATGGGGTTCTTTTGATAATGAATTGAAAGTATTACCAACTACTAAATATGATATCGATGTCGATCAAAAATACTCTGCTAATCCAGGTTTCCATTTATTCGAAAAAAGAGTCTCTGGTATGTTCTTGGGTGAAATCTTAAGAAATGTCTTGGTTGATTTACATTCTCGTGGTTTGGTATTCACACAATATCGTTCTTATGATGAATTACCACATAGATTAAAGACTCCATTAGAATTAGCTTCTGAAGTCTTATCTCATATCGAAATTGACGATTCAAAAGAATTAAGTGAAACTGAATTATCTTTATTGCAAAGTTTAAGATTACCAACTACTGTATCTGAACGTAAAGCTATTCAACAATTAGTCCGTGCTATTTCAAGAAGATCAGCTTACTTATCTGCTGTTCCAATTGCCGCTATTTTAACAAAAACTGGTGCTTTGAATAAGAGATACCATGGTGAAGTTGAAATCGGTTGTGATGGTTCAGTTATTGAATTCTATCCAGGTTTCAGATCAATGATTAGACACGCTTTGGCTTTATCTCCAATCGGTGCCGAAGGTGAACGTAAAGTTCATATTAGAATCGCTAAAGATGGTTCTGGTGTCGGTGCAGCTTTGTGTGCTTTAGTCGCTTAATTTTTGATACATATGAAATTTTGTCAAAAGTATGATATATTTTTGTGCTCTTAATGTTATATTTTTTCTCCGTTATATATGTATATATATTTGTATTATTTAATGAACTCAATTGATACAATAATGATATTTAATAAAAATATATTTCTTTCTTCTAATATTACATTAATCGTTTATTATTTATTTTTTTTATCAATACATACCTGTATATATATTTCATTAAAAAAAGTTTAAAAAAGATGCTACGGATATAAATATTTTAAATGTTATTATTATTAATATTAACGGTTTCATTAGCTTCTCTTTCCTCTACCTCTTCTTCTTCTTCTTCTTCTGGATTAGGTTGAATAGTACTTAATAATTCAGCTTCTCTCTTACCTCTATCAATATCTAAGGAACTTAAAATTGGAAGTGATAATAACAATAAGGCAAATAATAAATAAAATGAGTATCTGATGTCATGTGTCTTATCAGTAATTAAACCAATTAAAAATGGTCCTAATATAGATGAACCTTTATCTGTAATGCTAAATAAACTGAAGAATGTAGATTCTCTACCTTTTGGAATAATTAAACTAAATGCAGATCTTGATACTGCGGATAATCCACCAAGTGATATACCATACCATATAGCTGTAATATACATTTCAAATTTATGCTTTAGACCAATACTATTAAATACGAACCCTAATATACCATAAAATGGAATTACAGAAGCCCAACATATGATAGATATTAACATTTTTTCAGGTGTTAAATGGAAAGTCTTGGAAAGATATTGTGGGATTGCAAAAGCACCTGCAATTGCATTTATCATTGTTATTATACTTATCATAATTAAACTTAGAGTACTCATTTTTAATTCTGTTTTGGCAAATAGTATTGCAGTTGAATTTATCGTAGTAATAGAATCACTAACAATGAACCAACCAATTAAAAATATCACTACATCCTTTAGTAAACGTGCATGTTTAAATGCTTCAAATAATGATAGCCATCCATACTTGAAATATGATATTTTTGTACTCCATTTTCTTTTATGTTCAGGTATTGTTGTCACAGAATGAGAAAGATCATTACTCTCATTGGTTTCCGGATCATCACGCAGTAACCATAACATTGGTAATTGCCAAAATAGCCACCATAACCCAACAAAAAGTGTTGCAATTTGAATATTTTCTTTTGATTTACTCTTTCTTACCAATTGAATTGATATAATTTGAACAATTAAAGCACTTGAATAACCGATACTAGCCCCACGACCACTAGTCATCGCAGTTTGTGTATCAGCATTTATTAGAGGATCCCTATTATATTTGACATGATCAGCAACAAATAAAGGAAGTAATGAATTGCCTACAACATTAACAACCCCATAACATGAATTTGAAATAATACATAAAAATGCCAAAGAATAATATTGTGATGTGTATAATCTAGAAATAAAAATTGTGGAAATGGAACCAAGCATACCAAATAAAATTAATATATTTCTCTTGAATGTAATAGTTTTCCAGACATCAACAATACCAGAAACTGTAATGACCACTAAAGTTTGAAATAAAACACTAATGGAAAACGTATATAGGGCAAAACTTGATGTATCAATAAACATTCTGTTATTAAATAATCCTAAAACACATTTATCATGAGTAGAATCACATTTTATTGTATGATCCTCCACTGTTACACCATTAATTCTAGCAAATGTCTCTAAAAGTAATGGTATATATGTTGCAACTGCAGAAACGATAAAAGGTTCACTGGAGAATGAATAAAAATACCATCCCCTGATATTATTTCTCGTCCTAACTATATCCTCATTTGTTTCGGAAATCTCTTGTACATTGATCTGACCATTGTCTAATGTACCATAGTTCATCCTAGTATATAAATTATTCCAATAGCTACTATTTTTCCTAGCTATTTCTCACTATATTCACTTCCCAAATACCTTCTTTTGGAGATCAATACGCTAAAATACTCTTGCCATTGTTAAATATTATTTTCTAAGCCGGAGCGTTGAAGAAATAAGAAAGTTTCACTATGCAAACCAGTTTGGCAAAAAAATAATGACAGTGACAGTAATTGATAATAATTGAATGGTGAAGTAGTTGACTGAATTCCAAGGTCAATGATGCTTATTCTAACAGTCTGTGTATATATTCAGTTTTTGAGTGAGAAAAATTGAAGGTTTCAGTGTATTTAAATAAATAATTTACAGACATTTATAATATTAAATAATGAGATTTATCATATGATCTAGATTATCAGGGAAGATATATCTATACATTTATCTCGTAACATATGGATCATATGGGAAGAGAACATATATACGATATTCCTAAAAGCATACGATAATTCTAAACGACTTCGAGTTTCAAAACAGTAATAATTGTGGTCATTAAATAGAATTTATTAAAAAAAAAAAAAGTTACATGTGTAAATGAGTAGTAACATTTACACCATATGCGATATGTGTGTGTGAAGGGAGGATATAAATGGAAAGAACAATATTATTTGACAACTTTCATATTATGATAGGGCAAATAGAAAAAAAAAACAGGAACAATAACAACGACAACGACAACAAAATAAAATAAAAAATTAACGTAGAAGTAATAATATTTTAAAAGTGATAAGATAAAATAAATAAATAAAAAATATGCAATTTTCTTATCTTTTTCAAAAATTAAATTTTAAACAACCTAATTTAATTTTCAGTTTGTGTTGATGGAACAGTTTCATCTTGAGAAACTGGTAATTCAGGTTCTTCCAATGAAATTCTATATTCATCTAATGCATTATCAATCAAAGTTTTTTCAATGTTAATGATGGTAACAACTTGTTCTGGGATTGAAGTTTCCCATTGTTTTGAACGGATAAAGAATTTATCTAAAATGTTGATATTTTCTTCTTCAGTTTCTTCAGCTTCTAATTTACCCATTGCGATTTCAACGGTAGCATGTTCATTAACGATGATTTCTCTCAATGCTGCTAATATGATATTTGGATCAGCACCAAATGATAAATTGGAGACTCTATAAAATTTTGAAATCAATGAGATTGGAGCATAACCATCTTTTGATAATTTTGCCTTTAAGAATTCATCTTTAGCTAAATTTTCATTACTGAAATAATATTCTAATTGTCTAGCAACATTATTAACAGCCATAATAATTGGTTGCATTGAAAATGAAGATTGAAACATTTGTTTGTTATTGTTATATTGTGAACGATTGTTGAAATTATTTTGTTGTTGTCTTGGTTGATTATTATTGGTATTATTGTTATTGTTAAAATTTCTTCTCTTTTGAGAATTGTTTGTTTTATTATTTTGTTCATTATTGGTATTAATTTTTCTTGAATCAGTAGTTTGTTTCTTCTTTTTGGAAGCAGTTAATTTACTATTAGTATTACTCTTTGCATTTTTATTGTTACCGTTACTATTATTATTTTTTCTACCATTATTCATTTTTTTTGGATTAGA
Organism: Vanderwaltozyma yarrowii; assembly: GCA_030568135.1. NCBI lineage: Eukaryota > Fungi > Ascomycota > Saccharomycetes > Saccharomycetales > Saccharomycetaceae > Vanderwaltozyma > Vanderwaltozyma yarrowii. The sequence goes on from JAJLTL010000114.1 coordinate 10,346, forward strand.
AACAACGATAGAAGCTCTAATTGGTGTCCATTTTGTGGAAGCTGTAGATTTCATTGTTGGAACAGATTTCTTTTTATTATTCAAATCTAATGTAATCTTAGTGATTGGAACTTCGGTAACAATAGTAGTACCCCATGCAGATTGAGTTGGAACAGGAGCAAGAGAAAAAACTGGTTCAGTTTTTTCAACTTCTTCAACAGGTTTTACTGCATCCACAGGTTTGGCAACAGCAGTTTCAGTAGACATGATTGTAGTTATTGGTATTAGTTTGGGTAGTAGAACAGTGATTTATGTCCAGTAAGTAATAAAGCAAAAACTTTAGAATATAATCCTGATTGGGTATTACGCTTGATTTCTGTCTTTGTTCAATTTCAATTTCACAACTACAAAATGAACACAAGTTGATAACTAAAATACTTATACAATCAAATATATACTTCAAGTAACTGAACAACTACATTACAATCCAATCAATACTAACAAAATGAAAAATTTTCCTTCTAATTCTCACTTTACAAGCTTTCCCAGTCTGGTTTTGCATGGTCCTGGTTTGGTGTTACCATCAAACTCATCTCATCGCATCACCAAGCTCATCGCATCGCGTCCCACCTAAACACGCTAACACGCTTTAACGATTTTTTTTTTGAAAAATTTTTACTAACAATTTTTGAAAAATTTTTCATCTCATCTCATCTCATCGATTGCACTTTGCAACTTGTAATGGTTAGTTTACCATTATTAGTCGGTGTGAAGTTGAATGGGTTAGCTTGAGTTGTATTGGTTAGTGGAACTATGAATATAAGTTAAGTTTGCGAGCAATTGGTGCACAGGTGCACCAATTGCGAAAGAATGAAGTGAGAGCAACTTTGAACAATTGGAATTCAATATATGAAAGTAATAATGTAATTCTTGGTTGGTGCTATATAGTTACACCTATCGTGTAGTATAACATAGTATTGTGGTTTCTCTTGTGTTATATTGTCTTGTTTTGTATTGTGCCTTTCTTTTTGCTTGTTGAAAAGGGATGTGAACCACGGTACCTTCTCTCTTTGGATAATGAACCATGATAAACAGTCTATAAAGAGTGGGAATAATAATAGTGATAGTGGTGGTAATGGCAATGCTGAACGTCGTCGAAATAATAAGAAGTTAATTGTTGCAGGCAACAAGAATGATAAACCTTTAGATGACAATTCAGTATTAGGAACAGAATATATTATTAAAACTTTAAATAAATTAGATGAAAAATGTTCAATGAATATAAGATCTCTACCTGAAAATTATAAGGCAACTAAAAATAAATATTATCTTGCTAGTAGAAATTGTAGGAAAAACCAATTCCAAGGAACATGGTGTGATAGTGATTCATATTTTACTCAATTACGTAAATGTTCATTCCCAGATTTAAATACTAAGGATATTATTAATTCATTGGTTAAATATTATACTCTTATTGAAACTTATTATGAAGATTTACAAAAAATTAGTATACAAACACTTGACAATGATATTGAGTCAGGAAATGCACAATGGATTAAGGAAAATGGTTCAATTCCAATATTACCTAAAAAATTGAAATTGATTAGAGTTAATAATTCAGATGAATATAGTCATAAGAAAAAATATGTAGAATACTTTAAAGAGTTTAATGGAGAATTGGCAACAAAGGATGAAATACATGAATGTTTAAATATTAAAAAAGAAATTGATTCTTATAAAAAACATATCGCCACTATTAAAAATAATTTTATTTACAAAATTTATCCAATACCAGGTACAGATAATTTTAATTATTTGAAAGAAGTAGTAAATTGTATCTCAATACGTAAAACTATATTATTTTCAATTGATCTTGAAGCTTTTGAATTAAATAATGATATAATCACTGAAATTGGTATATCAATTTTTGATCCAAGAGAAAATATTAATAGTTTTACACCATATTTACGTAATTTCCATCTTGTTGTTGCAGAATCTATTAACATGAGAAATAGTAAATTTGTTGGAGATTACAAAAATTGTTATATGCTTGGCGAAAGTTTAGTAATGCCCTTAATGGAATGCGTATATTTTGTTCAATCATTAATAAATTACTATATGATACCAACATGCAAAGAAGAAAAAACCTGGACAAGAGCATTTGTAGGACATAATGTTAAAGGTGATTTGAAATGGTTAAATAATATTGGTGTTCGTATACCAAAGACAAAATCTGATAATACGTCAAAAAAAGGTCAAAATAAAAAAAATCGAAATAAGTCTGACGATATTTTAGAGTTAGATACTGAAAAATTGTTTAAAGTATGTTACGGTGAACAAGGCTGTAGTTTGGCTAAAATATTAAGATTATTTAAGATCCCTCATTCTTTTTTGCATAATGCTGGTAATGATGCATATTATACATTACAATTATTAATGAAAATGGGTGATTTGAATTATAGACAACTTGCACGTTTAGATGAACTATTCAAAATACAAGAAAAAGTAAGAGAATGGATAATACGAGATAAAGAAGAACCAAAAGTTTTACCAGAATCATATATTCATGGACTAATCGCTAATTTCCAAAATAGTATTAATATCTCAAATGAGCATACTAATGGCATCGATGGAACTATAGACTCTAATGGCAATGTCATTGTCGATGGAAAAAATAATAACACAAATTTACAATCATCTAAAAATGGTGGAAGAGGACATGGAAGAAGGAGAGTAAGAGAAAATAAACTGATTGCTCAAACTGAATTTGGTGGTTTACAATGGTATGAATCTGGAAAAATGGCTTTTAAAATGACGGTGAAATCACCTGGAATCTTCAATTGATTACACCGTCATATAGAATTATATATATATATATTCCATGTTAGATAGTTTTGATAATTTAATACTAAAGAATAATGACAAAATTAAAAGCATAAAAGCAAAAATAATATTATTTCATTTTTTATTTACTTATAGATATACCTGTGTGTATTTATTAGAAAAAAAGAATAATAATAGAGGAACTAAAGAGACCGTTTAATTAAGCTAAAGCAGCTTCTAATAATTCCTTTAATTTACCAGAAGATTTTAATGATTCTAAGTCACTATTACCACCGATATGTTTACCATCGATATAAATATTTGGTACAGTTCTTTGACCACTCAATTCAGCTAAAGCAGCTTGGATATCAGGACCGTCGCCCATAGTATCCAATTGTAAGACAACAGCTTTATCCTTTGGAATTTTCAAATCATCGAATAAAGTGTGTAAACTAGCTTGACAATATGGACAATAGGTCTTTGCAGCAACAAAAATTTTCTTTTGACCAATCAATTCTTTAACATGTTGAACAGTATTTTGAGAAACCATTTTGTTTGGAGTTGAAGTAAATAATCTTCTTACGATATAACTAACAGCAATCACGATGAATAATGTTGTGATATCAATGTTTTCAAAAAAACTCATATGAAATAATCTGAAAACGATACAAAGTTAAATAATATGGATTGAGAACTATTATAATTAAACTAATTACACTACAAACAACTAATAAGAAGCCTTTTTCGATAAAAAATATTTCTTACTAATTATTCTTTCACCTTTATATATACATTTTATTTTTCCAAACTGTGGGCCCCATCCCCTTTCACGTTTAAAGGATGCATGATGAAATTATAATTGAATAAACTGTCAATGGACGACTATTATTGGTATGTTGATATGAAGAAGTATTAGCATATGCGATATTATGTATTTATGGATGTAGATGTAAGTGTATATTTATATATCTAAATAAAAAGATTTGGTTAGTCCTTTTTGAAATTTAAGGAAAGACTGTTAACACAATGTCTGGTGTCATTAGGGATATTCAATAGTTTATCCCATCCTTCACCTTCGAATACATGACCCATGTGTCCTCCACAATTACTACAACAAATTTCAATACGTTTCATTCCATGACTAGTATCTGTATGGTAAGTTAAAGCATTTGGAGAAATTTCTTTGTAGAAAGCTGGCCAGCCACATCCTGATTCGAATTTAGTTTCACTTTTATACAATGGAGCATCACAATTTGCACAATGATATACACCAGTTTCTTTATTATGTAAAAATTTACCACTGTTTGCGCTTTCTGTACCTTTATCTTTTAAAACATGAAGTTGTTCAGAGGTTAAGCTTGGATTCCAATTATTTTCAGACATCTCTTTACGACTTGTTGAAAAATATCTATGATTTTTTATATATAAACTAGTATTGTACTGAAGAGTAACTAAATGATTATACCCAAAGTTGTTATTATTCTTATTACTAATAAACCTATTTCTTATTAAACACTTGTTTGAACCGTATTTTGCGTTACTAATCCTATTGATGCAGTAAGGTCTCACGTTCTTAAGCATTTACCTTCCCACTAATACAAATAAACATTTAACATCAGTTACAATAATAATATGGATCATTTATATAAACTATATTTTAAATAATATAAAATAATTAACTCACATTAACTAGTTACCAATCAACCATCAAAGGGAAGAGGGGTTCAATCATTATTGAAATTGAAATTTAATTTGAAAAAAAATAAGTTGCTATTGAAAGAAGTACATATTGAGATATCATAATTAGTTACAACTGTTCTTCTTGAAGGAGCAAAGAATTCAATATCAAAGTAAGGTTACCACAATGTCATCTAAATACCCTACTAATATGAGTTGCAGAGATGCATTTGATCAGTTAACCAGTTGCTATTCAGTTGGTGGTCAATTTAGAAATTATTACAGATATGGTGATTTTAATGCTTGTGAAAAACAACTAGCAAAATTTAAATTCTGTATAATGAATAACAAAGATCCTGTAAGTGTACAAAAATGGTATAAAGATCAAGTAGAGTACAACAAAGAGTTCAGAGGAAGTTCTGATGATATTTGGCAAGAACGTTAGCAAAATGTAAATTATTACCGTCGCTTCTGTCCTACAAGCAAAGTTACGATAAACCATACTTCATGCACATAGATTTCACACTTGTAACATACCGTCAATTGCCATTACATATATATATATAGAGATATATATATATACTGTAGTTACATCTTATACAGCTTTATAAAACAAATAAATATTCAAAGTTTTTAATGAAATATCATTTCTTCACTATTTAAATAATTTTTCACTTTTCTACTATGGGGCAAGAAGCCAGGGAAGAAATTTTATAAAAAGTTTAAAAGAGGTTGAAATAAATGAGAAGAAAGATTGGTTGGTTGTTGTTGAATCTGTGGGAAGTAAGTCAATGAGTCTAGTGTAGGATCATGTCAGCAGTCGAAATGAATAGTGACAATGGGATTTCTATGGTTGTCGATGTTAACTGTACAAAATGGACGGTTCAGGAGGTCATTACCTGGTGTATATCCTCTTTATCGATTTCTGCAAATGAAACACTTTGTGAAAACCTGTTGAAGCATGGAATCACTGGGGATTTATTGACAGAGTTGAGCTTAGAAGACTGTAAAGGATTATGTGGACCAAATGCATGTGCATTGGCTATCAGGTTTAAAGTTTTGTTGAATAAATTATCAGAAAATGAAGCAAATAATTTCGCTAGTTCACAGTTTCTGCAACAACAAGAAAACATGGTAGTTTCGTTACAAAATTTATATTCAACGTTGTCTGTTAAATTGCAGGATTTTCAATCGCAATATACCAGACTGCGTATGGATGTATTGGATGTAGTGAAAAGTACTAATTCTAGTCCAAGTCAAGCTTATCATCAAATTCCAAACCAAGTTCCGCATCATGTATCACCTTCTCAACAGGGGTTCCCAATATCTAGTGGAAGTCATGTGGATTTATCATATCCAAATAACAATAATAATAGTACTACTACTTTGAAAAGAGCTCCATCTAAACCACTCAAAAACCCAACGATAAACAGATCCAATTCATCACATTCTTATAATGAAAATTCTAACGCTGTACCAGAAAACAAGAATACAGCAACAGTTTCTGAACCCTTAAAACAATTGCGTGCATCAAAGGAAGATTCTTGTGAAAAGATATTGAAAAATGCAATGAAAAGACATAATCTAAATGAACAAGACTGGAGACAATACGTTCTTGTTATATGTTACGGTGATCAAGAAAGTATATTAGAATTAAATGAAAAACCTGTAGTGATATTTAAAAATTTAAAACAGCAAGGATTACACCCTGCTATCATGTTAAGACATAGAGGAGATTTTGAAGAATTAGATATACAATCATCATCAGCGCATAACATTACACCAGGTGGCAGATTGTAATCATATCATATTCTCTCAATAAATAAATTAAAACCCAATATTTGCATTTGTGTTGATATATACATATTGCTTCACAGTAATTTAAATAAAAACACATCATTATTTCATATATAGATAACCAATATACACCATTCCAGAACTGCCAAAAAAAAATAGAAGGAAAGGTGTTGTAATACCAATACTATGTATATGTATAGTCGTAATAACAAAATTCGATGTTATAATTCATCAATCTAACCAGCAATTTAATCTTTTAATACTTGGTATTTTGATATATAAGTATTTTTATATGTGGGCGCTACCATGATGTTCCTGAAACACTATTAAAACAGGTATTATAATGAAGCAATAAATGAAAGATAACTGGGAACAAAAATAGGAAATATATAAAAGATGAATATCAATCATGGTATTTTATATACTCATAATAATGAATTATGTTTTTTAGATACTAACTAGACAAGAGGAAGAATACAAATCTCCAAAATTAATTTTTATTCGATATTTAGGAAGTATGTCATCGAAAACCTCAATTCCTGTTACGATTACCACACGATATAAGATTACTCCATCTATTACACAAACGAGCTTAACTTCAACGGCAACTCCAAGCACATATTCCAGTTTAATAATAAATAATGTAACGTCAACTACAAAACTTGTAACTGCTAGTGCAGAGAGTATTAGCAGTAGTTCAGCAACTAGATCTACTCATATATCGATTCCAGGTGTTTCTGATAATGAAAAAATATCATCAAGTAGCACAATTGCTCTATCTGTTGGTTTACCGGTAGGTTTATTTTGCTTAGGATTAATACTATTTTTATTATATTTTTATTTCAGAAGAAATCATATTTTAAACTTAACTAGAGTAGTATCATCAACGAACACAAAAGATGCATCACAAACAAATTGGTTTTATAAAAACTTGTACACAGAAAAAAGGAACAAAAGTAGTGATCAAATTATTAATGAAAAGAATTTGCCTTTTGGTGGAAATATGTCTTCAAAAATTCAATACAAGATATCTAATCCAATTTTTAACCATATATTGACACCAAAAAAACCGGTATATCCTCCATATTCTACAGCTAAGTATGGACAAACAGTAGATACTATTGAAGTTGAAAAATATTTATATTCAACACCTCCTAATATTGGACACATAAAATCTAATCTACCTGCAATAGACGATGAAGGAAATTTCCAAGAATATAATAAGAGTTCACAATCTGATGAGAATCAGTCTGGTCATAGTTGGAAATATGATTCTCCTTTAGCAAGATGGTTTCTAAGAAGTTCTACATATCTTAAAGATTATGACGGCGTTGGCGGTAATGAAGTAAAGACACCAAAAATACAAATGAAAAAATTGAAGATACTTTCAAGGATTCATAAGGATTATATTAGTTCATCCGCTATAGAAAATGAAAGATCTCCGATATTAGCTAATTCAAGCACTGATTCTGCTAACACTTCAGAATCATTGAATGAATCTGTGAAACATTTTGAAATTCAACCGAAACGTCCATCATCAGCAATATATGGAACTATTGGCTCTCAAGTATTAGATTTAAATGACAGTAATTACGGCATTGGAGTGATAAAACTTGGGAATGTTCCAAAAGAAAAAAGGAAGAACAAAAGCATGTCAAAATCAAGAAGGAAAAAATTGAGAAAACATTTAGATTATATTGCAAAATTAAAACCTTTACCATTGACTCCTAAGAGTAAATATAGAGTAGGGGAAATACATAAGGTCATTGAAGAATATAATGCAAGATTAGCAGATGAAATAAATTTAAAAATTGGTGAGTGCGTCAGAATATTAGCGACACATACAGATGGTTGGTGTCTGGTAGAAAAATGTACTGAAGATGGGACAGTCATGTCTTTATTATATAACAAAGGAGTGGATATATCAGATAAACAGTACTTAAATGATGATAGAGGAATTGCACCTTGCAAATGTCTAGTTAAATTGTAGTAATAATAAATGAATATGAAAAATCTGTATATATATTAAAGAATTCCATATCTTGAAAATTGTTTTTTGTTAATTAGGTAAAATTATTGATTGTTTATCTATAAATCTTATGTATTGATATTTAAGCTTTCATAAAGACGACATTACGTAGTTGATTTTTTAGTGGAAAAAAAGGGAAAAGGAAATTATAAACAAAATGCTGGGAATATCTTAATTGTAGACAGTAACTGGGTTTTCCTTGAAGGACTTTTCACCGGCACCTGCAATTGCAGTACCGAAAACTAATTGAGAATGTAAAGTCCAAGTTGATGGGATTTCATCTGGTAAACCTGCAGTAATTAAACCGTTGTAATGTTGTAGATGACAACCTAAACCAATGTTTTCTAAAGCAGCCCAAGATTGGAATTGAGCAGCACCAGATGATTGATGTGCGAAGTTTGGGAATTCAGCAGCGAAGGCTGGGTAGTCCTTTTGTAATTCTTTAGTGGTTGGTTCATCAGTAAAGAAAAGAACTGAACCAAAAGCTTCATCTCTAGCAGAAATTGGTCTCTTTTGACCAGCTTCATCCTTAATACTTTTGATAACAGCATTCCAAGCATTCTTATGAGCATCTCCTGTTAAGATAACAGCACGAACAGTTTGACAGTTGACGGCAGTTGGAACATGTTTGACAATACATTGGATAATGTTTTGAACTTCATCAATGGAAATAGATGGAGGTAATTCAGGTGCTAAACTGTAGATAGTACGACGAGTGACAATAGCTTGTAAGTATGGAGTAGTAGCAGACATTTTTTGTTTTGAGTGAGTTTGTTTGTTTGATTGTTTGTATTAATCAGTGATTGATTGATGTTCTTTTATTATATATTAGAATATAAAATTATAATAGAAGAGAACATTAGGAATATCAGATTTAGAATAATTTCATGCCCTTTTTATATATTTTCATATGACAAAACGTCCAATAATCTAACTCATCGTCTTGTATGTAATCCCAGTTATTCAATCATATAACATTGATAGCAAACATACATTAGGCATATGCTAATTGTGAAATATCTACTATTTCCTAACCATATAAAAATTATTAGTAAGGTTAATAGAATTTTTCACTTTTTTTTACGCAGAGTAAATACGCAGTGCGCCAAAAACAAATCGGCGGTTAACTAAGAAAAGGTTAATACCGTATATCACATTTCCCAGTAATGGAGTAGTTAAGTATTGTAAGATCAGGGTGTTGAAATAGAATGTTGATAGGTTGTCAAAGGTGCAATACCATCGTGGGTGAATGAATACTCATAGTAAAAAAAATTAGAAATGATAGTCGGCCAGTTACTCATTTGATATACTGGAATTTGTTATTATGTGATCAAAACACCGATGATGATTAATATTTACATGAGTGTAGTTGTGAAATTAAAGTTTACAGTTGGCTATGGATCGATTACATGAGTATATGATTCATTATTGTGTACCTAAATATAAGAATAGGACTTATATTCATATAAATTGGGTGCAATTGAGTTTGTAAACTGAGTGATCTGTTACCATATCATAGTCTAATACCTTTGTAATTATTTACTAGGGTCATCGACAAAAGTTTACTATGACGATACATGATATTAGAATAGGTGATTAATTTGATAGTTTTCTAGAAGGAAATGACGATTTCATATGAAAGAAATGGTAATGCTATCTATCACATGCAAATGTTCCAAAAAAAATAAGATACAATTTGAGTTTATTGGTCTTATATTTTAAAATTGTTTATTAACCTATTTATCATATTTATTATTTGAATGTTATAAAAAGCGGGGTACTATTTACTGTCTACACTTATAAATTAAATGTCCTTTTAATTGTAAACTTTAACTGGATTTTCAGCAAAAGCCTTTTCACCAGCATCACCAATTGGAGTACCAAAGACTAATTGAGAATGTAGAGTCCATGTAGATGGAATACCATCTGGTAAAGAACCTCTAATGTAACCGTTGTAATGTTGTAAATGAGCACCTAAACCTAATTGTTCTAAAGCAGTCCATGAATGGATTTGAGCAGCACCAGATGAATGGTGAGCAAAATCTGGGAAAGCTTGAGCAAAAGCTGGGAATTGTTCTTGTAAACCTTTTGTAATTGGTTCATCAGTGAAGAAAAGAACTGAACCAAAAGCTTCATCTCTAGCAGAAGCTGGTCTTTTCTTACCAGCTTCATCACTGATAGCACCAACAACAGCATCCCAGGCATTCTTGTGAGCAGCACCTGTAACAATTACAGCACGGACGGTTTGACTGTTAAAAGCAGTTGGAACATCTTTAACAATGGATTGAACAACTTTTTGAACATCATCAATAGTGACACCAGCTGGTAATTCTGGTTTCAAACTGTAGAAAGTACGACGGGAAGCAATGGCTTTTAAGTATGGGGCAACGGCAGACATATTTTTAAAATTTAATTGGGAATTGTGTGTATAGGGGATAATCAGTAATACGATTAGTGATACTCTATATATAGATTACAAGATATAAGATAAACAAACAAACAAACAAGAAAGACAATTCCAAATCTATCAATTAATCATATTCCAACAGCCCTTTATATACTTCTTGGCTGACATTGTTCTTCTTCTTCTTCACATGCCAATGCTTACCAAAGCCTTGATCTCTACTGTTCATTCATTCATCCATTAACCAACAAAGAAACAATACCCACCACATGATGACATAACTGCACACAATCACCACCACCACATTCATTTATTCATTACAAAATATTCAGATCGTCTCGTATCGTATATATCTCTTACACATCCCTGTGGTCTCTCTCTCTCTCTCTCTCTCACTGCATACTGCTTTCGTTATTTTTTTCGAAAACATAATTAATAATTTTTTACTAAAAGCGGGCGACGATGGCATTCTTGACTAAGAAATTATTAACCGATACGTAATGTCACTGTTGATGATGATGGATTATTTAACAAATATTTATTTAACTAATATTTATTTAACAAATATGTATATGTTTAATAAGATATTACTCAGTATTGCCAGGCACGTTATAAGCCCTGGTGCTTACTAAACTGTGTGTATATAAACTGTGTCAATGGGAAGTATTGAATCATTGACAATTGAGAAAGAGACGCGACTACTGACTGCTGTATAGTTTTAATAATACTTGTCTTTTTTTTACACTTATAATAAATAAATTAAAATTACATACAAATTAATACGGAAAATGGTGGAAATATAGCTGATGTTACATAAATTCGCTGGTTTTCCTCTTTTCAAATATATAAAATAATGACCATGCTGCGTACTTTCTTTTTTATTTTTTGGGATAACAAAACGGTAATATGCAGATTCGTCATATTATCACGTATGTGAAAATAATTCAAGTCTTATTGCAGTAACCGTTTGATTTAGTCATATATTAACAATGTTTGGTTTTTGTTTTGTTCCTAATTAAATTTGTCAATAAGGTTTCATACTCCTTATGTGCTTTTTTTTTTTAAAAAAAATATAATTCCTTTATTATAATACTATTTTCGTGTTTTTTTGAAAAGAGAGAAGAAAAAAATAAGAATATTCTCTATTGTGCAAATGATTTTTTTTGTTTTTGTTTTTGTTTTTGAATTATAATCTTCCCAGTCTTAATGTATGAATAAAAATAAACAGCTTTCTCTTTTTTTTTTTTAATTCTTTTAACACCAAAAATCAACAATTCTACGCCATACTGGACCATTTTTTAATTTTTCCTTGTATTCTTCATCTTCTTGTTTTAATATATTTTCATCGAAGATTTGTCTATGAGAAATTAAATCAATTTCTTCGGATTTAATATATAGTCTGGTATCTCTGTGATAAATCTTATAACCAAAGTATAAAGCAAGTAAAATTGGCATAGCTAAATAATTCTTGAAGAAATTTTCAGCATCTAATTTACCTTCACCAATTGGAGCAATAGCGACCCAAAATTGTGCAATTAAAGCCAATACCATCATAGTTGCAGCATATGCTGAACCCCAGACACCTACTTGAGATTTGAAACCAATTTCACCCAATGATCTACCTTGAACTTTCATAGCTCTTCTAAATTTAATATGGGATGCACAAATAGCAAACCAGGTAAATAATTGAGATAAACCAGAAATAGCTAATAGCCAACTAAAGACTTCAGTTTCCTTTGGTGAAGTTGCACAGAAGGCAATAACAGCGAATAAAGCAGAAGCACACATAGCTCTAGCTGGTCTACCTTCTCTATCAACATAATCAAAGAATCTTGGAGCATAACCTTGTTGAGATAAAGATAATAATAAACGAGAACTGGAATAAAATGCAGAATTACCAACAGATAAAACGGATAATAAAATAACTGCATTGATGAAATGTGGAACAACACGGACACCATGGATAGAAATAGCTAAAACGTATGGAGAAGCCTTTGTAGCAGAACCACCTGAACCTAATAATTGATCAGAATCATATGGAACTAAGAAACCTAATAAAATAATTGAACCTAAAAAGATGCAAATAATTCTGTATAAAACTTTTTTAGCAGCAGAAGGAATAGCTTTTCTTGGGTTTGATTGTTCGGCAGCGGTTAATGCAATAAATTCAGTGGCACCAAAGGCAAAAGCAGCGGTAACAAAAGTATCCATAACACCTTTGAAACGGTCTACAGCTTTTTCACCTCTAAATGCACCAGGATCATGCCAATATTTACCACCTAAATAACCATCATTACCAGCACCACCTGCTGTAACGATTATACCTAAAATGAAGAAACCTATCATCATTAAAACTTTACAACAATTGAAGAAAAATTCAGCTTCAGCATAACCACGAGCACCAAATGTATTAATGGCTATAATTAAAACGTAGAAAATAATAACAAAAACATCCGGATCCACACTAGTTGTCCAATATTTAATTGTAATTGATGCAGTAACTAATTCTAAAGGACAAACACATAACCATTGTAAACAATAAACCCAAGCAATAGAAAAACCAAAAGCAGGTTCAACTAAAAATGATGGATAAGCATTAAACCCACCATTTAAATTACTATAAACGACAGCCATTTCACCAGCAGCTTGAATAATACAATATAAACATGAACCCATAATTGCATAACCAATGACCAAAGCAGCAGGACCAGCTGCACTTAAAACAGTAGCGTTACCAACCAAAAGACCAGTACCAATACCAGTACCTAAAGAAATCATTACAACATGTCTTGGTTTAATAGTTTTTTTTAAATCTTCTGATTCAGTATTTAATTGATTTTTATGATGATGATTATTATCGTTAATATCTATGACATCATCAGAATTTGAATTAATTGCATCATCAATATTTGCTTTTCTCATTGCAGCTTCCATTGAAGTATGCGATATCGAAGTTGTCATATCATTTTCTAAATCTTGTAGTGGATTTAATGATTTTTCAGCTCTTTTAAATGAATGTATGAAATGTTTTACCATTGATTCTTTATGTGTACCATTGCTATTATTTGAATTTTCGTAATCACCATTAATTTGATCATCTAAATATTCGACTTCATTTTCAGTACTTGCAAATACAGAACCATTTGATTTTATTTCTTTCATTTCAAAAGGTGTACCTTTTGAATTTGATGGAGATGACATAATGTCTTATTATCTTAATTAGTTTTCTTACTAGTGAGTATTAATTGTTACTATAGAAAACTGTGAATCAGTAAAATAAAATAAAATAAAATAAAGTAAAGTAGAAGAAAAAAAATGCTAGTGATGTACTGAGATGGACTATAAGATTACTGATATTATAAAATGAATAAAAATAAAGTTCAAAAAGAAATAATAAATTAAGAAACCCAAGAAAAAAATTTAATCATAAGTAATTTGTAATATACGTATGTATATATATACTATGATATAAGAGCAATATAACACTAAGATCAAATAATAATGATGAAATAAAAAAAACTGTAACGAAAAAACAGCGTTAAACCAGTTGATGGTGACTCTAGTATATCACGATACAATTAATTAATTTAAAGTATTACAAATTAAGAAAATTTCAGCATAATGACAAAAGAAAAAAAAAAAAAAAAATAATATAAGTCCAGTTATTAGGAAAACTCCCCAAATAAACTAAGAAAAAAGTGTATAGAATATACATTTTGTATTAAATAAGTTAGCAATAGCTTATCTTATTTAATCGTAATCTATAATATGGTATGGTACGGTACATTATTACATTACATTCATATCATATCATATCTAACCCAACCCAACTTACTTTCTGATTAACAGAAATCAAGCCTTTCCTTCTTCCTTACCAATTTCAAACTATCATCATATGAACGAACCTTTCTTGCTTATAGTAGTATATTAAAGCTGTATTCTATCGATATGGTTCATCAATGAATTGGAAATAATACAGTAAAGGAAATCAACTTTCCACTTTAATACATGCATGTCAGTCGGGTATTAACATTTCTTCGAAAACCTTTAAACAATTTTGTAATTTAAATTTTTCAAATTTCTTCAATTTTTTCACATTGTCGCTTTTTGAACTTTTCGAACACCCACGGAGCGTACCAAATGACGATCGAACGCCAAAAAAAGTAAAAGCCAAGGCTTTTTTTTCTTTTTCTTTTGCCTTTGCACGTTTCGGGCTGCGGCGGTGCCGTTGTACGACGCATGTGCGGTCATGCAAATGCAGGTTGGCGTGCTCTGATTGGCCAGGGTGGCTGGGTGCTTGCATTGCATTGCGTTGCGTGGTGCCGTTGGTCAGTTGGCAGGGTAACGATAAAAAGAACCGAGCGGGGAACAAAAAATGAAAAAAAAGAAAAAAAAACAGTTACTTTGTTATTTCCGTTGACGATGACGTATGAAGTGGGGGGGGAGTTTGTGGAGGGAGAGCCAGGAGCCAGGAGTGGGTGGAGTGTGGATTTACAGTTTTCGAATCATTTTATAAGAATAATAAATAATAAATAATAAATAATAAATATTAAATAATAATACGAAATACGAAATTCGTCATTGTTGATTCTATTGTAATACATATGGGAAACGAAGATAATGCGTAGTGTATTGTAGAACAATTAATTGCATTAGAGATTGAGTGAGTAGTGTTTATTTAAATTTATTTAAAGTATAAATATTGTTGTAAACTTGAATTTTGAACGTAATTTCTTAGAATAGAGTATGTGTTAAGGGGAAAATAAAAATAAAAATAAAATTTGGAATGTAAACTTAGTTAAACCGTAAAAAAAGAAAGATATAGAATCATAATAGAGTTTGTGCATGGGACTGACAGTAAATTCTTATTTCTTGTGTTTCATTAAGTGACTTTCATCAGGATAAAAGCCCCATGTATATTGAACTGCTTCATTTACTGTAATTCCCATTTCATCAGACCATGTCCATACTAATCCTGGATTTTCTAAAAATGGTCTACCAACTAATAATATATCTAAATTTTCTTCTTCAAATAACATTTCCGCATCTTTGGCGGTATGAATACCTCCTGGTGATGCTAGTTTCAAATCTTGGTTATTCGCTTTAATTAATTTAATCTTATTAGATGGTGCTTTCATTTCATTCACATGGTGTCCCCCACCTGTAATATCCAGCACATCGACACCATGGTCGTACAATTCTTTGGATAATTTAATCGTGTCTTCAATATTCCATTCGTCACTTTCTTCTTCTTCCATACTGGTGGTAGTGGACAATCTTAAAAATAAAGGCACGTCTTTACCAATATTCTTACGGACTTCGTCAATGATATCCATCAATAACCTGATTCTTGTAGCAAACGATTCACCACCGTACTCATCTTCTCTTCTATTTGTTGCTTTGTTTAAAAATTCACTGATTAAATGACCATGGCCAGCTTGAATTTCGACAAAATCGTAATGCGCATTATGAACTGCCAATTTCGCAGAATGTCCAAATTTCTTAATGATTTCCTTCACATCCTTCTTGCTCATCTCCTGTGGTTTGTACAACGAATCTTCTTCGTTACTCATGGCCTCACACTGCTTCTTATTGCGACCACAGTGACCCAGTTGCACACCGATCTTACAGTTTTGGGAATGTGCGAACTCGACTATTTTACTGTAATGTTTGGAGGCCTGGTGTTTGCTCCATAATCCTAAATCGTTGACAGAAATTAGTCCATCAGGATCAACACCACTACATTCAACAATGATCATACCACATCCTCTTGAGGCCCAGGCACCATAGTGCACTTGATGGAAGTCGGTAGGTTCGTGATTGTCTGACGAATACGTACACATTGGCGACACACCGATTCTGTTGGGAAACATAACTGACCTGATTGTCAAAGGCATGAATAATCTAGGAGGAGCTTTACCTTTATCTGCGCTTGCTTTGACGTTGTTGTATTTAACAAATTGTCCTAAGACAGGCTGTTGTGGAGTGAAATAATGAACATTTGGTGATGGCTTAACAGCTAAGGTTGACATATTTGAAACTAAACAATAATTAGATGTTGTCTTTTTTTAAAAAATAAATATAAATACTATGTAATATTAATATACTTGGGTATTAATTTGGTATAGGTAGTTTCCATTCTACGAATGTATATTTAACATTCGATTTCTTTTATAATGAAAACATTAAGGGCCAAAGATAAAAAATATTAAAATTAAATCCAACAGTTTTATAAAAATTGAATTAATATCCAAAAATCTCATGACTATTACTTGATTTTTACAATATATTATGCTATTATTATTGTATATTTAACTTAGGCCTCTTTATCAACCTTACATACCCTATTGGTATTGCTTAATTGTAGCGGTACCCTTTAAAAAAGTTATATAATGTCGTGCAGCTATCTTTCAATTTTCTAAACCTTCCACTTAATAGAACCTCAATAACATACTAACCAACATTATTGCTATTATACTACTCAATGGCCCCAAATTGTTTCCACAACAATGTAAAATGCTAATTTCGATTACCCTTGAATACTTTTTTGTTGTATTAAACATAGCCCTGATTTAAACCTCATTTCGGCTTAAGATTAGGTTAGTACACTATAAGAAGGAGAAATGGGGTATATAAAAGGCACTGATTATGTTACGATATTCCTTTAATTGTATTGGGGTTTGGTATACTGCTCTAAGTCAATCAACCAAATTTGTAACAGGGCATTAAATGTTAATATTATGAGGTGCCTAATTTATTAGACATCACTTGATTTATCGGTTTTTACTATCATCATGCAATGAGAGTAATCACAATATTATCAACTTAACTTAATAATTTAATTCTAGTATATTTTTAATCATATTTTTTGTAAACATTTTACTCTCCAGACGTGATGTATAGAAAGAAATGTTCTGTGAAATTCTAGTTCCTTTTGAAATAATGAAATGGTAACACCGTGCTTCATCACGATACATAAATCAATCCCCTTTCTTATTTTAAATCTAAGATATATAATATCATAATTGGTACAGCCTAGGGCACCAATAAAAAATATTTGAATTTTCTGCAGTCTTAATTTAAGATTAATGACAATATATGTAAAAGTGATAATAATTAATTTGTGGGAGGAAAAGGTTTTATCTTTTGCAAGTACCTAGGTATTACAATCATATACCTTCATCAGCTTACTAATAAGTTGCTTAAACTAGTTAAACAAATAATCATAAATATATTAATAGTCGTAGGACAAATCATAATGCCTTTCTTTTAGTCATAAGTTCCTTTGTAAAACCCTGTTTAACATTGAATAACTTCTAAAAATTATAAACTGTAACGCTATACCAGCATGATGAGATCATAATTTGGAAGATTGAATAATATTTATAATATTTATTCGCAGCTATTCGTTAGTCGTTAGATAAGCTATTTATATAGATAGGTATACTTTTAAATTTTTACGCATGATGTCGTCTTAAGAATAAGTAAAACACAAAATCATTTTTCAATACAAAATTAGTTTGGTTGTTTGGCCGAGCGGTCTAAGGCGCCTGATTCAAGTATTAAATTATTTGACTGCAGATTTAAACTGTGGGAACACTCAGGTATCGTAAGATGCAAGAGTTCGAATCTCTTAGCAACCATTATTTTTTTTAAATATATTATGCTAAAGAAAAAAGGGATAAGTAGTCGATATACTTTTGACACTTATATACACTTCCTAGATCATCACCATATGACTACTATTCAATATTGAGCTCAGTCATATTATCTCTTATTATCCAGATTTAGATATATTTGCTTAATTACTGATAAATGATAAGATGAACTCCGAGGAAGTACAAAAAAAATATTGACATAATATTATTAGAATGATTAGTTTGTTTTCGAATGGTTCTAGTGATATTTACATAAAACAGATACATCCGATTCATAACCTAGATGGGAAGTAAATATATATCTATCATATAGTGAATAGAATAATACAATGTCCTGTTTCCCAATATATAGACGTATATTTGTCTTATTATGGTTGTCGGGTATTTTTAAGGTGAATGCAAAATTTATGGACACAAATATCAAAGAAAATTTGCATCAAGAATTCACTACTCATGTAATTGATTTCAAAATCACTAGTAAACACAATCATGAAGGTAAAAGAGTGATATCAATTAATGATTCTGATGATTCATACGGTCCTGTAATTCGGGTAAAACCTAATGACAGATTAAATCTTCAAGTTCATAATCTAATATGTACAACTGATGAAATTAAAGAAAGTAAATCAAATGAATTATGGTCAGAATATTGCAACACATCAATACATTTCCATGGATTGATTCCAATCGGAATTGATAATGACGGTGTTCCTAACTTAACACAAAATCCAATATATCCAGGTGGGAAGTTTTGGTATAATTTTACTATACCTGAAAACGTTTGTGGTACATTTTGGTATCATTCCCACTCATCTGTACAATATGGAGATGGGTTAAGAGGAATGGTTATTGTTGAATGCAATAAATATAAACAATTAACCAATCAGGTAGTAACAACTCTGGAAAATATGTCCAAAGTTGTCAGCAGATCTGCATTGGATTTAATAAAACAACAGTCAAGTAAGATACAGAATGATATCTACAAAGATATTATTCAAGAAGAAATTTTCACATTTAGTGATTCGTATAATGAAGCAAATATTGATGTTTTACAACATAAAGTCATGATAAAGGGAGGTACAAATGATCCCAGATTAGACAATTCATTAATCAATGGCAAAAAAGATGATAACTTAATTTTCAAGATAAATGATCACACAAAATATTTGGTACTTCGATTGTTAAACTCTGGTACATCAGGTACACAAGTATTTCATTTGGAAAAACATCAAATGATTATTACAGAGACTGATGGGACTTTAATCAGACCATATGTTGTGGATTCGTTGACTTTAGCAGTGGGTCAAAGATATACAGTAATTGTCAAATTAAATAATTTACAAGATGAACAATTTCGAGGTATAAATGGTTGTAATAAAATGATGGGATATATTACAAAACAAATATGGTTTGTAAAAGATGAAAAAGACAACAAATTGGTTAAAACCGATTCTTCGAGAATTAAGATATCAAGTTTACCTGGTTTTACCAAATATGAATTATATAAAGAATTAATACCAGTTGAACAAACTCATATATGGTCATCATCAAATATAAACCATTTTGAAATAAACTATGATTACTTTTCCGATGAAACAGATAGATACGGTGGCAGTTACCAAGTAAATGGCAAAACAATCGAAGAATTTATAACAAATCCAATACAAGTGGGTAATGACTCGAACCACCAGGCTATTGACTTAGTGATCAATTCTCTTGATCATATGAGACATCCATGGCATTTACATGGCCATAATTTTCAAATAATATCAATTGGAAATGGCGGAGAAGGTCCATTATATATCACAAATGAATTGAAAACTAAAGCGTGGAATAAATACCAAGAAGATTTAAAATATTGGGATGAAGCCAGTAATGGTATATCTCCTTCAATAAGAGACAGTATTAATATTCCTGGTAATTCATTTGCAGTAATAAGGTTTCATCCGATACAACCGGGTGATTGGTTGCTACATTGTCATGTCGAATGGCACGTATCCAAAGGATTAGGTACAGTGTTACATATCAGTAATTCCAAAGAACCATACTCACCATCAAACAGTATCCAAGAAACCAATTCTCAAACAGAATCATTATCTAATGTGTCAGCTCAAAATGACACAAACTCCACATCAGGGGTCCTGGACCCTGTTATTTCTCCACAATCGCACCCACACAAGATCAGGGTGCTAATCATTTATTTCACAATTATTTGCACAATAAACTACTTTATATACAAGAAATGTATGCGACCTACATAAATTAACTTCTATCATTGTAAACAACTTCAACTTATCTTACATCTTTATTGATTAATAGTGTAACTCATCCCACTTTCATTCGTTATAATATAGTCAGCCGTGCATAACGACAACACGCTACAAATTTTTTTTCCTTTCGTGATAACCCACATTTTTAAAACAAGGGGTTACATTGAAAAGGCTAAAATCCCAATTGAAGATTAGTGAATTAAAGGTTAGTTTATCAAGGATATATTGTTATTTAATAGATTATTACTTATTGAAAAGGAATATAACGATATACTGTGAATTTAAGTGATATCAAACTTGTATATTGTGAACTCACTAGTGCTTTTTTCCAATTTTGAAAAGGGACTTAAGAGAACAGAAGAAAAAAGAGAGACGTGTTATTTATTTATTTTTTTTTTGAATTTTGTTTTTACGATAAGAGGATACAAATCTGGATTGTAATATTTTTACATTGTAATATAGAAATTTGTGATAAATTTCAGAAATAACCCAAAAAAAAAACATAAAAGATTTACTGAAGTTATTTATTTCAATTAGATAGATCCTTTCTCCCGTTTTTTTATTATTATTTTTGGATAGATTTTTATTATTATTATTTTTATTGTTGATTTATTTGTTTGAGAGATAGACTGAAACTGAATTTTCGAAGAAGATAGGAATTTTTTTGATATATATAAATATAAGTATACAAAAAGACAAGTTTTTATTCTTTTTCACAGATAGAGAAAATTGGATAGCACGATAAAATAGAGATAGATATAGATATAGATTTTTTTACATAAGGAACAAAAACAAGAAAGACATCAGAACGGAATCAAGATCACAAATGCTGAACTCATCTATGAAACAACAATCTTTACAGAATGAGCAAAACATATCTGGTGCCGCAACAGCTACAGAACTACCTTCCGTTAGCAGTACAACCAGTTTATCAGATAATTTGGCTTTGAAAAATTATTATGATAAATTGTTGTTCAAAAATAACAGTGGTAAGTCATTGACTGATTTACCAGCAAAAGCAGCAGCTGCCGCTGCCGCCGCCGCCGCAGCTGTTAATGCTTCCCAATCGAAGTTAGGTAGATCAAATGGTACAGAAATAATATCCAAAGAAAAGAGTAATGATGAACAGAACATTAGCAATATACACGATAATTTGATGGGAAATTCAATTATTAATCCTGAAAATAGAAATAGAGCTGACTCTATACAGAATATGGATTTCATCAATGGGTTTAAAAACTTTAATCTAGATAGCAATGAAACATCTTCATTCCAAAATGGTAATTCTCAAAGATTATCGTTTTCTGCTTTTGAAATGACTCCATCAACTTCTGAACCATATCAATATTCCAATAATTATTCAAACACCGCGCATACTTCTAATTTTAATAATCATTCAATGGTAAACCAACAGCAAAATATAATGCGTAATGAACCATTTAATAAACCATTTTTCGGTTTTGGCTTTGATGAAAAACATCAAGACAATGCTAGAAATTATGCTAACCAAAACATGACGTCCAATCCATCAAAATACTATACAGTGGATCCGACTAATAATAATGTAGCTTTAATAGATATGGTTTCCCCGGTAAATAGTTCTGGAAATCAGTACATCAATCCTCTGCAGCAACAATCACAGCAATACGTGGAAACAGCAAGAAGATCATCTTACATTTCAGATACTTTAATCCATGGACAAGTTCAGAATACTAATCCTTCGGTTTTACGCAGATCAATATTCAACAATGCTCCTAATAACATGATTCAGGATAGAAATTACAGCGTTTCAGGTGCTTCTACAAACACATTCCCTCCAAATACAGCACCAACTGTACCCAAATTTAACCAAGGCACATATCAACAATATCGCCGTAATACGCAACCATATATATCAACTACAGCTCCATCTACTGCGACCCAAAACCAAAATTATAGATATAACCAATACAATCAGCAACTACAGTCTAATAACATCGATAACTATAACAATAAAAACTTACAATCAGATGCAATGAATGTAGATAATGGTCTAACTGTAGCAAATGGCCAACAAATAATGGCCTCTGAGGAATTAAAAAAATTATATGTTAAATGTGGATCCAATTACTTTTCAAGTTCAGTAGTCTATGAATTCACAGATCGTATAAAGGCTATGATAAATCCAAATGCAACTGATAGTGAACAAACTGATAATAAATCGGTGATTTCGTTTCTAAATTTTTTGAAAAGTTGTAATTCTAACTATACTCATAGATATGAAACATATCCTCCAAATGACAAGACAAAGCCAAAATTTGCAACCCAAAAATCCGAGTTTGCATCTCAAGAGGTAAATTCAGTAAGACTAAATCGCAAGAATAGTAATAATATATCGTACCTAAACTATAGACCACTTGTTTTGGTAACATTAAAAAATGGTAAATTAGAGTTACTATCAATCCAAGAGAATTCAAATTTAGTAATGCAAAGAGGTGATTTAATTATTATTGATGGGGATCGTGGTAAGGATTTAGCGTTAGTAGTTGAACCTGTCATTGATTTAGATTTAGCTTTATTTATTTATTTTTTGAAAAAGAAAATTCATTTTGACTCATTAATTACCAGCAAATCCCAACATTGTCCTAACAAAGAATTTATCCAAGCCTTGATGGATTCAACAAGAGGAGCTGGTGATAAATTAAATTCAAAATTATACGATGTAATCGAATTAACTCAATTAGTTGTTCCTTCAAAACAAGTAATTAGGTTTGCTACCCCATGGGAAGTGACCACTAATCTACACAATAAGCTTCAAGATGAATTAAAGGCTTTATACATTGCTAAAATGAAATTAAATACTTTAAACAGTACGTCAATTGTACAAAATACTCCCACTTTAGAAAACCCAATGTTAGAAAGCTCCGACACGGGAGTAGCGTTGACACAATCAAATTTAAACATTACAATTTTAAATGCTGAGTTTCAATTTGATAGAAAAAAATTAACATTTTATTATATATGTGAGGAAAGAAACGATTTTAGAGATTTAATTAAAGAATTGTTTAAATTATACAAAACTAGAATTTGGTTATGTGCAATTCCGAATAATTTAGATATATATTCCAAATATTATAATTCTGAAAAGAAAGAATTATCTATGTATCAAAAAATGATGCAAAATAATAATGGGGAAGATACACTAGATGCCAATGATAATAACAATGGTTATAATTCTGCACCTCCGTTAAATAAAATTGAATTGGATGATTTCCAAATCGGAGTTTATAAAGAGTTAGTGGATGAATTGTTTCATTGAATCTAGAAAAGTGGTACACTTGGGACAAATATCTATCCTCCACAAAGATTTTTTAGACGTATAGAATTTTTAGAATTATAAAATATTCATGTAAATAAAATAAATTAAGTTGAAAACAAGATATAATCTGAAATATTATTAAAATTATACGCGATTATATTATCGAATTGAAAGAATTTATTTAAAATTGTAACACTGTTACGTAAAAGTTATTATAGCTTACGCCATAAGCATACATAAAAAAAAGTATACAGCTATATAATTATTTTAATTTTTTAAACCACCAATACTAGAATTATTCAAACATGTTCAGCAAAGAAGAAGTTTGTTGCAATTAATTCTAAATCATTCTCATTCGCCCACTTATGAACACCAGTCGCAGGCGTCTTGTACCCCCAATTTGGTCTATCATGAATTTTAGTGAAACTAGAACTATTCCTATTGTTCGATTGTTTATATAATAAGAATATATATCTATGTTGACCAGTTCCTGGTGGTGGTCCAGGTCCCATGTATGGAATTAGATTAACCCCTTGTTCATCAATCTTTGAAGCAATAAAATTTGAATCAGCAGATTCCCCTCCTGGATTCTGTAATGATATATCAGCTTGGACATAATGGCAGTATTCTGACCATTTGTGATCATTTCTAGAGGGAGCATCTGGGTCTGTCAACACTAAAGTGAATAAATCATTTTCCTTAAGACTAAAGGCTTGAAATCCATCTTCATTATTTGATGCTAAAGATGGATCGGAAATGAATTGAAAGACAGGTTTCTGTTGGGTATCTTTCACAGCAAGTATGTTTCCCATAGCCACTGCTAAATTTGAAGGATATTCTGCTGTTAAGAAACCAGAAGGTTTGAAAGCAGTGTCTTTGATTACGTCTTTTATAATATCATTCTTAACCAATGCTTCCAAAGTAGTCTTACAGACATTAATTGCTTGATTCATTTTTGTATAGTTTAGTTTTATTAGAGTCAATATGTATATATAAGAGTAATAGTTGCAAGTACAATTACAAGAATAAGGGTGGTTTAAGTAAAATTGCATAAAGAACATTGAAATTAAATATTGTCACATATTGCACTATATATATATATGTGCATTCAAATAATTGGTTAACGCCATTTCATTGTATTCTCCTTAGCCACCCCCTCCCTTTAAAAAATTCTGAACATCTGGGGTTAACTTTCCCCTTCCTCTAAAACGTTAGTAAGTATTTCACCTCCTTTACTATTCTAACCTCGAGCTACATTGTTAAATAAATTACACTTTAAAGATTAATTTTTTGAAAAATTACGTGATGAGACTCGCTTCCCTTTTCGGTTGATGCTCTGTTGACAAACCCAAAAAAAAAAAAAAAAAAAAAAAAAAAATTCAAAACGTTTTTGAATAGGATATCAGATTTCTAGTAGGAATGTATTCTAATTTAAGTAAGGAAATATTGAGTTCAATACTTTTTAGTTATTTATCAATCACTTGCTCTAAAGTAGATAGAAGAACAAATATAGAGATAGATATAGAATATCATCAGCTAAGTGTTGGGTGGAAGTTATAAGTGATGAGTTACAACCAGTATAGTACGTATTTCAAAGCATATTCGTTGCAATATTTGTGTGTTGCTATATGCACAGTTCTTTTTATCTATACCGAATACATATTAGTTCCAAGAACAGGTAATGTTCAATTTACTTTAGATAATCCACATATTTCTAAGACATATATCGAAGATGAAGTAGTGGGCGGTATTGAATGTATTGCTATCAGCGCCTTACTTACTGGTTTTGTCATTATCTGGCATTGTTTATTTGGTAAAGTTTCTGCCAGAAAATT
This sequence comes from Vanderwaltozyma yarrowii, assembly GCA_030568135.1. Taxonomy (NCBI): domain Eukaryota; kingdom Fungi; phylum Ascomycota; class Saccharomycetes; order Saccharomycetales; family Saccharomycetaceae; genus Vanderwaltozyma; species Vanderwaltozyma yarrowii. Next base: position 36,116 of record JAJLTL010000114.1, read on the forward strand.
ATTTTCAAATAGTGATACAGATGATTTATTCATGAGACCCAAAAGAATTTCCAAAGAGTTACATTTATTACATGTTACTCTTTTGTGTCTTGGCTTAATTTTAACCATTAATGGTGTGATTACCAACTCATTAAAATTATTCATTGGAAACTTAAGACCAGATTTTATTGCCAGATGTCAACCATCAATCCCTGAAGAACAAAAAAATCAAGAATACTTTTCATTGGATGTTTGTAAACAACCAAATAAAGCTATATTATATGACGGTTTAAAAAGTACTCCAAGTGGACATTCAAGTTTTATTTCTAGTGGTATGGGTTTTCTATTTATTTGGCAATCTCATTTTATCAATGGTAATAAGATCAAACATCTATGGTGTCCACTTTTAGCCATAATCATCATGATTTCCAGAATTACAGATCATAGACATCATTGGTACGATATTTTATTTGGATCAACTATTGGATTGCTTACAGTTCTTTTCAATTGGAGATGGTTGTTCAATCCAAGCAGACAATCAAAGACTATCTTACCTATTCCTGTGAGTGCCTAGTGGTTCCACCAACATTATAGCCACGTTTGTAATATAAAGTAAATATTAGCATTTAGACATTTGATTAATAAGTTAAATAATTTCGATACAGTCATACAATCATACCATATTTTTTCATACAACTGTTTTTGTCCTTGTAATACAATAGTTAGTAAACATATTAATACAACATATATCACAAATATCTAACATACAACTTACACTACTTCTTTTTAAAAAAAGAAGCAAAAACAGTTCTTCTACGAAGTGCTAAACGGCTGTTATACAAAGTACAGTACTAGTACACTTATGCATGTGAATATGTGTTGTGAACGTATCTGTGTGTCGCAACGTACACACTGTTCTTTGTTATTCTATACATATGGTATACTCTAATACAAATACTCCATATAACTTCCTTTACTCTATTAAAAACATATAATAAAACACATCACAACACAATAAAGTGACATGTAAAAGTAATCTAATATTCTCCCACCCCCCGTCCTTATATACAATT
>JAJLTL010000115.1:0-37041 GCA_030568135.1 Vanderwaltozyma yarrowii
CTGTTGATGATACTGGTATGGAACCAGATATTTGTATTATTGAATTAGGTGGTACAGTAGGTGACATTGAAAGTGCACCATTCGTTGAAGCTTTAAGACAATTCCAATTTAGAGTTGGTAAAGAAAATTTCGCATTGATTCATGTTTCTTTAGTTCCAGTTATTCACGGTGAACAAAAGACTAAACCAACACAAGCTGCAATTAAAGATTTAAGATCTTTAGGTTTAACTCCAGATATGCTTGCTGTTAGATGTTCAGAAAAATTAGATGTACCAACTATTGAAAAAATTGCTATGTTTTGTCATGTCGGTGCTGATCAAGTTGTCAACGTACACGATGTTAATTCAACTTACCATGTTCCATTATTATTATTAGAACAAGATATGATGGGTTACTTACGTAAAAGATTACAATTAGGTGAAATTACTTTAGCTGCTGCTGATATTCAACAAGGTAATGTTTTATTATCTAAATGGAAAGCTATGACAGGTAATTTTGATGATTCTTTAGCAACTGTAAAAGTTGCTTTAGTTGGTAAATATACACATTTAAAGGATTCTTATTTATCCGTTATTAAAGCATTAGAACATTCCTCCATGAAATGTCGTAATAAGTTAGAAATCCTATGGGTTGAAGCTTCTGACTTAGAACCAGAAACACAAGAAACTGATAAAGAAAAATTCCATGAAGCTTGGAACAAAGTTAGCACTGCCGATGGTATTTTAGTACCAGGTGGTTTCGGTTACAGAGGTACTGAAGGTATGATCTTAGCTGCTAAATGGGCTCGTGAAAATAAAATTCCATTCTTAGGTGTTTGTTTAGGTTTACAAATTGCTACAATTGAATTCATGCGTGATGTTGTTGGCTTAAAAGATGGTCAATCTGCTGAATTTTTCCCAGATTCAGATCCATCAACCCATGTTGTTGTATACATGCCAGAAATTGATAAAGAAAATATGGGTGGTACTATGAGATTAGGTTTAAGACCAACTTATTTCCAAGATGATACTGAATGGAGTCAAATTAAAAAAGTATATGGTAACAAACCTTCAGTAGATGAAAGACATCGTCATCGTTATGAAATTAATCCAAAATTTATTGGCCAATTGGAAGAAAATGGATTAATGTTTGTTGGTAGAGATGAAACTGGTGAACGTTGTGAAATTTTCGAATTAAAAAATCATCCATACTATGTTGCCACACAATACCATCCAGAATATACTTCAAAAGTTTTGGATCCATCACAACCTTTCTTAGGTTTTGTTGCTGCATCGGCTGGTGTTTTACCAAAATTAATTGAAGGTGGTTTTGAATTTACTGGTTCAGACGAAAAATCTGATTTTTAATTTATTTAAGATATTCCACCTTTTACTATCATAATTATTGTATATTTAAATCATTATCATATAATTCCATTCATCTTTTGATTATATATACAATCTAAATCATTAATTAAAAGCCATATAGATAGATATATCATGAAACGAATGAAATTTAATTATTAAAGAATATAAACTTGTATTTAAAAACGAATGCATATTTTTTTTTACGAATCTATGGAAAATTGTTTTTGTTGTTTTAATCAACAAGACATATAACTCCGCATGCAGGTCTTGGTCCTGAATTACCATTAATTAATGATTCAGGGTTATCACCTAATCCTAAGTCATCAGTGCCAGAATGTACGACTACTGATCTTCCAATGACTGAATATTCACCAAATAATGTAATTTCAGAATCATAATAACGACCATATGCGATACCTTTTTCATCAGTAATGACATTACCCATATCTCCTACATGTCTAACCGTTGCATTTGGTGCACCATGATTTTTTTTAAATGGATTATAATGTGATCCAGCACTGTCACAACCTCCAGTAAGATTTCCCGATTGGTGAACATGAAATCCACGTAATGAATTGGGTGTATTACCTTTAATATTCCATGAAATTAGTGTACGATCATGTTCATTAGCTTGTTCGAAATGAACTACACCTGAAATACCAACAAGACCTGTTAAAAATGCTATAGCTCTAACCATTATAAATTAAGTAAATGTGTTTAATATGTTTATATAAGTATATTTTGTGGTATTTTTGCAGGTACTATTACAATGATGTGTTAAAGTCAATTTATATTTATGTTTGTATTATATAATATCTAATTTATCGAATAATTGATTTTTGTGTTTAGTAACTGATTTGAGGTTTTTGCTGTTCCAGTATTCTTGATCAGTTGTTTATTATATAAATTTAAGGTTCCCTTAACAAACATTAAAAAAAGAATGAAAATAAAATCCTTTTACACAAAACTAAATCCTTTTGCTGTGAATAATTTAAAGTTGAATGGTTAAACCCATGGTGTGACATTACACCAAGTTATTTTATTCATACACTAAAAATCAGGAGACCCTCTCTCTTGGCAAGAAATTAAAATTAATCTAAATAGAAAAACAAAAAGGTAAAGAATATACTAATTAACTATTACATATACACATACCTATATATGATTAATTAATCCTGTTCATCATTTGAAGAGTGTGTGGATGTCGGTAATACTAAAAATAAAGTACTTGTGACAATTATTCCTGTAAATAACCACATAAAGAAAGTAGTTGGTTTCCTAACTATTCTATCAAAGAATTCAAATACAGGATTATCATAAAAAAAACCCATCTTATTTGTTTGTATTCTACAATTAGAAATATATATATGAATATAAGTATATAAATATAAGTATATATATATCTATCAGCTGTATATTTTTCAACCTACTTGTAACAATCCTCGCACAAAAACGGTTCAATAGCCACAAAATAGCAAACAACTACTAAATAAACTCTTTGCCATAAACTATATCCCAACAGTGTATTTGAGAATATACAAATGGTATAGTTCTTATAACTCTTATATATATATTACTGGGTTCCTTATTATTTATAAGGGTCCCCTTTTCCCAATTCCAATTTCTGGTCATGTGCCAGAACTGTCCGGTAGTTTCAACCGGACACAACCGGGTAATGCGGAACAAATCAAAAAAATTTAGAAAAATCGAACCGAACCGAAATCGAATTGGACAAACTTTTGGGCACACGGTGGTGGGTGTGAGAGAGGAATCTGAATTGGGACTATAAGAATATCTAGAATATTTAGAATAAATATATATATATATATGTTGTTGTTAAATGTTGGGTAGTTAATGGTTCACATTTAATAGTTCCAGGGCTAGAGGTATACGGTTTTTGAAACAGCGTAGATATTACTTATACACGCAAGCTTTATACAGTTGTTGTAACACCCGTTCCGAATTTTAATTCACATCTATATATATAAACCCTATACATATTCACATCACATTATTATTACACATATACAATAATCATCACATACCCTGTGTTTATCAAAACTATTATGAATCCTTTTAGAATTTTAGGTGATCTTTCGCATTTGTCTAGTATTTTAATTTTACTACATACAATCAGGAGTACAAATTCTATTGATGGTATTTCATTCAAGACTCAAGCTTTGTATGTTTTAGTCTTCATTACTCGTTATATGGATCTGTTGACTTTCCATTATGTTTCCTTTTATAACACTTTGATGAAATTTTTTTTCATTGCTTCTTCTGTTTATATCGTTGTATTGTTACAACGTTCAAAGACAACTCAACCAATTGCATACAAAGAAATGATTATGGCAGATTCAATTAAATTGCCATACTTATTATTACCAAGTTTACTAGTCGCATTCTTTATCAATCATAAATTTACACCAATTGAAATCGCTTGGAGTTTTTCTGTTTGGTTAGAAAGTGTAGCTATCTTACCACAATTATTTATGTTATCTAAAAGTGGGAAAGCCAAGAGTTTAACTACTCATTATATCTTTGCATTGGGTATGTACAGAGCTTTGTATATCCCTAATTGGATTTGGAGATACGTTACAGAAGGTAAGTATGATAAAATTGCTATAATGACAGGTATTATTCAAACATTATTGTATTCTGATTTTTTCTATATCTATTATAAGAAAGTTATCAAGTCTGGCAGTTTAAATTTACCAAACTATTCTAAGTAAAAATACTTATCTATATATATTGGTATATATATATATATATATATTTGTGTATAAGATTAAAAAAATAAAATCAAAAAAATGTTTTAATAGATCAATTTTTATTATGTTTTTATTTTATTTAGTTATTTATTATTTGGATATATATAAGGGGATTCATTTGATTATTTTTATAAATTAAAAGAAAAATAATTATATCATGATAAACACACACACACATATATAGATAGATAGATAGATGAAACAATCAATCTCTTTTCAATTCATAAAATTCTTTCCTTACACCTTCTTTAGTGATGATTAAAATTTCTAAACCATCACCAACATGAATATGTCTTTCTGTTGCTGATGTGAAAGCATCTCTTACTAATCTAATGACTTCATCAATCGATAAATATTTTAATTCTCTTTTGACTGTACCATGAGATGATGGTTCGTATTGATTTTTGAAATTAACTTGGTTATCTAAAAATGGCATTATCAATGATGCTGCTGCACCACCTGCTCTACATTGTTCTCTTTCATATGAACCAACTGGATCAAATGAATATACTGCACCTTTACCTTCTTCATCTAAACCTGCAATAATTGTATGAACATAATATGGGAAAAATCTTTTACCATATAAAAGATGTTGTATATTTCTAGCTGCTGCACTTATTGATAATTTCTTATCATTATGATCAAAATGATACCATTTTATGCTATTCTTAAATCTTTTAACTAATGCTTCACCATCTGCTGCAAACCCATTTGCTGATATAACGATATCATCACCACAATCAAAAACTTTTGGTTCATAACGCGAATTAATAGAATAATCTGTTGTATGTCTTGTATCACCTGCTAATACTGCAAAATCTTCACCTGCAATACCTAAAATTGTACCACCATTATCACTATATGGATTGAATTGATGTTCAATTGGTTGGTTATTGACTTCATTGGCATACTCCGATGCAATTGTACTCATGTTTATAGATATATATGTATATTAATGTATAGATTATTGACTCAGTTCTGTCAAAATATACTCATATCCATATCTTGAATAACTCTAAACTAATTCATATTAGTATCTTCTCTCTCTTTTAAATATAAAATCTTATTAAATTTCATTTTGCCACCCTTTGGAAACTGAACCGTGAATAGTGATATAATTCAAAATATACATATGAATATAGATATACCCTCTTATATACAGATGAATCTACTAAATATGAAGGCATTATTTCTTATATGCTAGATATCTTTGTAAAATTATAATATTATGTCTGCATACTTATTCATAAAACATAATGGCGTCCATATCTATGTATAAATTATATATATATATATCTATCTACATATTTCTTTCTTTTTTATCATGTAATTTATTGACTCAATATATGAATATATTCGTAGAAGAAACCAACCACGAACATTACTGTATCTAAATCGACATGTTCATCGACAGAATGGACATGTGAAACTACTTCCAGATCCATAATACCTGGTTGGAAACGGTAAATATTTTTGGTTAGATTCCAATAATGTGCTGTGTCAGTATTTGCTGTCATAATTGATGGTGCGACCATTAATTCAATATCTTCACCTTCTTTACCAAATCTTGTTGGGAAGACAACATCTTCAAAGAAGCCTTTGATAGTACCAGCAAATTCTTTCCAAACTTCATTCTTTGGTGATACAGGTGCAGGTTCTAAAGTGGTTAGTGGAGCAATACTTACTGAACCTAGTTTTGTTGGTGCTACAACTTCTTTACCTTGGATTTCTAAACCTAATCCATATTTTTCTGCGACAGCTGCTGCTTGACTTGCGACTTTATCAATTGTAGCTTGAACAGATGATTCAACTGCAATTCTTGTATTTAATATGAATTTAGTACTTTCTGGTAAAGCATTGGCTTTAACACCACCTTGAACTATATCAATAGCTTGAGAAGTACGTAATAAATATTCGGCCATTTTACCTCCCTTGGCAATAATCAAACTTATAACACGTTTGTTTGCTTCTGGATCAATAAAAGCATCAGCGAAATCTCTTTTAATAGTTGGTGGTACTAGTGGAGAATTTTCTACCATACATTGGAAGAATTCTGTTATTGGATTTTCTGGTGTAAAAGAAGGTGGAAACATTTCATTTTCAATGTCACCGATAATTTCAGCAGCAATACCAATTGAAGTATGATCAGGTGGAATGGATGAATGTCCACCTGGAGTGTCAATTTTGAATTCTAAATTCATGTAACCTTTCTCACCTGTACCTGGTGCAGCAATCCAAACGCCTGCTAATTTATTGATACCATTACCACCTTCATCAACAATTGAATAAATACCATCTTCACCGTATCTTTCTAAAAGATATTCGTTTATATATTTAGCACCATATCTACCAGAGGCTTCTTCATCAGCACCAAATGCTAGTAATAGAGTTCTCTTTGGTTTAAATTCTGGTTCATTTTCTAAAATGTATTCAACAGATTGTAATAAACCAATTAACATATTTTTATCATCAATTGAACCACGGCCCCAAATAAATTCACCATTTGGATCAAAATCTCCAGAGAATGGAGAATGATGCCATCTCTTTAATGTTGTTGTATCAACAGGGACGACATCTTGATGAGCAGCAAATAAATTTGGTTTCAAAGTTTCATCTGAACCTTTCCATGTTAATAACAAAGAATAAGTATTTACGGTTTCAACTTCTAAATGTTCCCAAACTAATGGGAAATCATGTTCTAATTGTTTGTGTAATTTAATAAATGGTAACCAACCTTCATAATTTGGTTCATCTTTAGGATTTGGGAAAAAATCTGTAATTTCAGTTGGAATACGAACAACATTAATCAATTTATCTCTAGTAGCATTTCTAAACCCTTTATTGTCAAAGATAATATTTTTCACCAAATCACTTGGTTTACCTGATAATTTTGAATAAGTACCACAATCAGTTGTTACACCATTTGAAATATAAAAATCTTCAGAAGTACCCAATAGTTGCCAAGTTTTGTTAAATGTCAACAAATATAATGTGGCAGTCATACAAATAACACTGAAAATAGTGAAAAATCTCCATTTTTTATTTTTAGCATCACGATAATGATAATCATCTAATGGCGAAGCCTCCTTTAACATCATATTGATAATATATAATAAAGTGTCCTTGTGTGCGTATGTGTGTGTATTCAATTTCTTACGTTTTGTTCAACAGAACGAAGAATTATCCACGAGTTCTTTTCACTGTAACAAAAAAGATTACAACGAATTACAGCTGTACAATACTCCCTAACTTAGCTAGATTGTATACTTATATATATATTTATTTCCACATTAATGTTTTTAAACCAGGTGTAAAAACAACTATACGATATTAATTTACTATTCCAGTAAAATGGTTTGATAGTAACAGTGATGATGATTATGATTATGTGTAGTGAAAATTTCAGAGACGGAACACGGAACCTTAATGGGACTTAAAAATAACACGGGAAGTGAAAAGTGCAAGTGGAAGTGGAAGGGAAGGGAAAGAAAGTGTGAAATGAAATAAAACAGCGATATTACAACCACAACTATAATTGAATTGAGAGGTAAATGATGTTTAGAAATACTCAAGATAAGTAATTACAATTACAGCAAATTATTTAATGTTAGTAGTTGTTGAATATGGTGTCATAGTAATTTATTCAAAAACAATTGGATAAGAGAAGAGTGCTGTTAAAAATGAAAGTGAAAAATTAAAAATTAAAAATTAATGAATATTATTATCTATTAGTTATTTACTATATTATATTATGTTATATCATGTCATGCTAAACTTTTAATAAATATATGTAAATATATGTAGAGCGTTGTGTTGTGTTGTGTTGTGTTGTGTGAGAATATATAGTATGAATGTATACATATATCCTATGGGGTATTGTATGATATTGTATGATATTGTATGGTATTATTGTAGTTCATTATTTTCTTGACGGGCATTAATTAAGATATTGGATATGATATGATTAGATAGATTTAGTATAGTTTATGATTGTTGTTCAATTGCAGAATAACATATGCTTGTTGTACTTGTTGTTGTTGTAACTTTTTCAATCGGTATTATTGAATTTTTAGCATCTTCGTTTGTTGTACCGTATGTATATTCTGATGTTGAAATAGTGATCTCTGTGTTATTAATATCTTCTTCATTATCACTATCATCACTATCATAGCGATTATTTTCATAATCATCAATTAATCTGTCTAATAAATTTGCATGGCCTACCAATACTCTTAGATCGAAATCTTTCTTTTGTTGTTTTTTAGTTGTAGTACAACTAATTAATTTACTATGTACTTTATTAATGAAATTACAATCGTTTTGCATCATTGTGTGTTTGAGGAATATATATTTGTGTTTGTGTTTGTGTTTGGATATATATATATATATGAGTAAGATATAAATAAGATTAAACGTAAAGAATGAAACCAGATATGGAATCAAGAATCAATAGTTGTCTTAAGATGATTACTTTGTTGTATTTATATATATTTTAAATTTCTATAAGATCAAGATATTAACTTAACTGTCTTAATGTATAATAATAAGATTTAATAGAGCGATATACATACATTGTTAACTATTAAAAACATTCTACATTAAAAATTCAAAAAAAAAAAAAAAAAACCAATTACGAATAATACCGGTTAAAAAAAAAAAAAAATAATAATAATAAATTATTAAAAGATCTAGTCCCTTTTTCCCTAACCTAGACAACTAATTAATTAATTAATTAATCACCGTTTGGAAAACTATTTTATTATCTCTTCCTTCTTACTAAAAAAAAAAAAAAATAATACCAATAATTAATCCCTTTTCGTAATAATTGAAGTTCACTAATAAAATAAACTACCGAACTTAACTTAACTTACGGCTAGAACTAAATAAAATGGTAACTTAACTAACTCAATTAGGTTCAATACTATACAATACTATACAATACTACACTACAAAAATGTATATTTCCATTTCGTAACAACGATATATGTCTTTAAAAGAAGTAAGTAATATACCATACTATTCCATACCATACTATACTATCCGGTCGAACACGTTAATAATCAGAAAATAAACCAGCTCACGCATATGTATGTGCAGCAGCCGGGGCGGGATAAGATAGTTTTCTACAACGTTTATACTTGTCCAATCGTCAATCATGCGCTGTAATGAAAGCTATATTTTTTTTTTTATATCGCATTGGAAGCAGAATATGAGAGATGAAATATGTGCCGAGCCGTGCTGTTCTATTTTTATTTTTTTGATTTTTACCACTCGGATATGGAAAACTAACTTATATTGTTCCGTGTCCAGTGATGAGGGAGGTATGGCAAGTGAAGTGAAGTGAAGTGATCTGATCTGTAGACTGGTTTGCAACGGGAGGGAGGGAGGTTGGAATATGGGAGATGTCGAAATATAGAGGATGCTGTTTTATGTGTAGATCAAAACCGTGTATACTACGGTAAAGAAGGAAGGAGTAGTGAACGTTTGTATGATTAGATATTGCGTAATATTTACGTTTTATGATATATTATTACTGTTAAATTTTAAATATGTTCCGTTTTATCTTAACGCCGTATGTACTTGTGTACTTGTGTACTTGAGTACGTGGGTACATGAGTACGTGGGTACATGAGTACGTGGGTACATGAGTACTTGTGGTTTACCCTGCTTAGCTGTTAGTATTTGAATCAAAGCTAATAGCAGCGTGCCATGCTGTTAGTAGGGGTACTCAGTTTAAAACGTAGATCAGATCTCCTTATTCGAGCGGTAATTGTAATAGAGAACTTGTAATAGAGAACTTGTAATTTGGGCTGGGTAACCACATGGAGAAACAGTCACGTGAACCGGAACGCGCGGCTGTGCACCTGACGTGCACAATGATATACGTTTGTATAATTAGTTGTTCATTGAGAGAGAGAGAGAGAGAGAGAGAGAGAGATGGGCGGCTAAATCTGGTTGGGTTTTGTTGATTGGTTTTGTTTTTGTGTCAGTTCAGGGTGGGAGGCAGGAAAGCTAATATAACTTTTGCAAATCCTTGGGTGGCAAATTTAGGGGAGGGGTAATCGAAAAGGAAATTTGTATATAAGGAAGGGGTGGGTGGGAAAGTATTAGATTACTTTTACATGTCACTTTATTTTGTTGTGTTTGGTATTTTTTAATATAAGTGGTATCTGTGAAGAAAAGTGGACAAGGTGAGTATATGTATGTACCCATTGAAATGCAATGCACTTCGTAGAACAACCGTTTTTGCTTCTTTTTGGGAAAAAGAAGTAGTGTATGGAACACAATTTTTACTAACCCAGATTATAACAATAGCAGTTTAATACACAACTTTGAATTAGCAAAATATCTGGACAATTATGCATATGTTATATGGATGACAGTAATGGTTTCTTGTGAGAGTGTTTCATTTTATAGATATCTCCAAATGTAAATATGCTTAAAATATGATATAGTCGGGTAACACTAGAAACTAGAAAGGGGTAATTATGTCTTTTTTTTTTTTCTCTAAAAAATTATAATATATCAAAATTTGAATTGTGAAAATAAATTAACAAAGATATACTGTATTGTACCTGGTGGTTAATGAAGAAGAATTGTAAGATTAATATTTATTTAAATAGGATATATTATTAAGTTTCCATTGTAGAGAAAAAAAAAAAAGCTGATATAAACACTAATTAAAACCAAAAAAAAAAAGATGGATAATAATGTTGTGCCTGCATTATCAAATAATGATATTGCTAAATATTCACAATTATTTGATAGAATAGGAAATGGGAACAGTGAAATTCCAGGTAATAAAGCAAAAGAAATCTTCTTAAAGGCAAATTTAGATAATGTCACATTAGGTAATATTTGGTCATTAGTTGATTTAAATAGATCAGGAAATTTAAATAAATCTGAATTTATTGTGGCAATGCATTTATTACAATTAATTTTATCACAAAAATTATTACCAAATAATTTACCATCTGTTTTACCATCATACTTATGGGAAAGTATTAATGGTAATAATACATCTACTTCTACACCTATAGATTTGGGTAATTCTTCAATTACTAATCAAGAATTGAAAAATACAAATACAAATACAAATATAAATACAAATACTGACGATTGGATATTAACACCTGATTTAAAATTGCAATATGATAATATATTTGATTCTTTGGATAAAAATAGTGAAGGCAAATTATCCTCTGATATTTTAGTACCTTTTTTCTTATCATCAAATTTAAATCAAGATACATTAGCAAGTGTTTGGGATCTTTCAGATATTAACAATAATTCAAATTTCACTAAAACTGAATTTGCTATTGCAATGTTTTTAATATCAAAAAAAAATAGTGGTATTGCTTTACCAGAAGTTTTGCCAAATGAATTATTAAATTCTTTATACTCTATTCCAGCAAATACTTCTACAACAAATAAAAGTGTTTCTTCTCCTTTAACTACAACCATTCCTGTAACACAAAGTATTCCAGTAACCCAAAGTATCCCTGTAGCACAGAGTATTCCTGTAGCACAGAGTATTCCTGTAGCTCAAAATGTTAGTAGTCCAGTTAATAGAGGGGTTACATCAGCTGCGACGGTCGGCGCAATTCCAAGCGTAACTTCAAACGCTAATAATCGTGCTACTGCTGAATTAACTCGTGTTAATGAAATGAAAGCTTCAATTGAATCACAATTGTTAACTTTACAAAATTCTCATAAAGCTAATGTAATGGAAACTGAAACCTTAGAGTCAAATGTTATTGAAATTAAAAAAAATTTAACTTTATTAAATCAAGAATTATCATCACTTGAAAATAACAACAAGACTGAATTAAGTAGAGTTAATGAATTAAATGAAAATTTGGCCTTCCAACAACAAAAGAATCGTACTTTAAAAGAAAATTTAGATACTCATAATAACTTGATTGCTACTTTAACTACAGATTTAAATGATAAAAAAATTAATTTTAAACAATTAAATTCAATGGTTGATGTAAATTCAAAACAACTAGAAACGAATAAAAGTTCTTTTGAAAAGAAACAATTAGAATTAGCAAGTTTAACTACGTTATTAGTCACATTTGCTGCTAAAAATGCAGAATTAAGTGATAATCAAAAAAATGTAGAAAATCAACATTCAATTTTACAATCAAAATATAAAGAATTAGAATCAAGAGATAATAATTTAAAAGCAAGTGAACTTGAATTAAATAAGAAATTAGAATTATTAGCAGAAAATGAAAAAAATTATGAACTTAAAGTTGATAATTTACAAGGTTTGTTTGAAGATTTATCTACAAAAAAGAAATCCTTTGAAGTTGATAATGAAGCATTAAAGGAAAAACATTTAGAATATGCTCATAGCATTCAAGAATTATCAGGTAGACAAATGAAGTTAGCAATGGGTGAAGTACCTGAAGATGCAGCAGATATTATTAATAAATATCTTAACCCTAATAATACTAATAAATCAAATGTAACAAATATTGAAAGTGATGATAAAACTGAAGATGATGTCTTTGATAAAGATGTTCCAACTGTTGGTTCACAAACTGAAGGAGATCCTGAAGAGGATGTTGATAGAGATATTCATGTCAATGCTGCAGAAGCTTTAAATGATAGATTCGAAGGTGATTTAAATGAATATAGAATCCCAAGGACTCAATCCTTGACTTCTTCAGTTGCAAACAATCCTCCTTTATCTGTTCGTGATGACGCCGTTGATATCGATGCCTCTGAAACATTAAGTGACTCTCCTGATAAAAATTTAAATAATTCAGATGTAAATAATACCAGAGTTCAAAATGATTGGGATTCATATAATGTCGATGAAGATACTTCAGGTACAGTAAAAGAAATAGATCTTTCTGATAATATTAACGAATTACAAAATGTCGATATAATTAATCCAAGCCAATTTGTTAATATTGATGAAGAATTTCCACCAATAAAAGAAATTGATGTTGATGAAAGTGATTCTAGTGATGATGAAAATAATTACAGTAAAACTGCTAATAATGATTTTACTCAGGTCTCAAATTTAGATGATGAATTTGCCGATTTAGAATTAGCGGCTCCTGAAGAAAATACACCAGATGAATCAGCTAAAATTGATCAAAACCCATCTGGCTCATTGGAAGCTTTTGAGACAATCAATCATCAAGATCTAGACGATAATGCAAACTTAAGTGGAAAAACACAAAACAGCGAATGGAATGAAGTTTTTTCAGGTCTAGGTAATAGTGGTAATAATAATAATAATAATAATAATAATATCCAAGAACCAATTCCTGTAACCACTGCACCTCTTTCACAACCAGCTATCAATAGAAAGATAGCCACGACACCAAAATCCTTGGCTATTGAAGAATTAAGTGGTATGGGATTCACAGAAGAAGAAGCCATAAGTGCTTTAGAAAAAAATAGTTGGGATTTAGATGCCGCCACAAACTATTTGTTGGATAGTGCTTAATTTGTTCAAATAACAAGAAATGATATCAATTTCACCTAATGGAAAGACTAAATCAATAATAAATGCTTACATTTTTTGGTGATAGTTTTACGATAAATACAAATATGTAAATTTTAGTTTTAGAGTATGTTTTTATATAAATGGAAATTATTAACTCGCTTTGCAAATATTATGAATAATAAAACGAATGCATTGACATATTATATATGATTATCTTATATTATATATGATTATCTTATATTATATTTAATTATACACTTTCATTTAAAATGAAATATTGATAGTTGTAATGAAACCCCTCTTTAGAATATTATTAAGGCACAACATTTCATGCTTCCTGGAGTTCAAGTAACATATCATGCAACCCTTGAACCAATACTTCGTCTGGTTTTTGGTCAATTGTTTTCCCAAAATATGCATCATATAATCCTTTCAATTCATTGCGTTCATTATCTATATCATCTTCTAATGAATTTATCTGTTGTGATAGGTTATTATTCATTTCTGTAATTGCCATTAACCTTATGTCTAGATCTTGAATAGCTTTTAA
This sequence comes from Vanderwaltozyma yarrowii, assembly GCA_030568135.1. Lineage (NCBI taxonomy): Eukaryota > Fungi > Ascomycota > Saccharomycetes > Saccharomycetales > Saccharomycetaceae > Vanderwaltozyma > Vanderwaltozyma yarrowii. The sequence continues at coordinate 14,137 of JAJLTL010000115.1, forward strand.
TCTTTGACCATGCAAATTACATTCTATAAGCTGTTCACTAGTCAATTCATCCAATGGGATAGTATCATCGCTTAAAGTATCTCTTGATACTCCACTACTTAGTTTTTCGTCTAACCTTTTTTTAGCTTCATTTATTAAATCATCTAAATCATCTAGTTTCTTTTTTACTTGTCTTTCCTCTATAATCTCATTAAATTCCCTTTTACAAAGTTCACTCCAGAATTGTGATACTTGTTGTTGACAATTCGCCAGATTAGTTGCACCTTCTGCTTTTTTTGAATATTCAGGGAAACATGAACTTACTTTCTCCCAACTTTGTAACTTCAGCAAAGATTGACTAAAAGCTTTGTTAAACACTTGATTGAATCGTATATACCTAATCTTCTGATCGTCTGACATTATAATATATTAAAGTATCGGTGACTGCCTTAGAGTTAAGTTCAATAGATCTATTGATATCAATAATAACGTTGTTCGTTAGTTGATTAATCACGAAATTAAACGTTTTTTTTGTTTATCTTTTTAACAAAATTTCCGATGTCCTTGTAGTAAACAAAAATTTAAAAAAGAGACTTAGTTAGTAAGTAAATATTGAAGAATTATATAAATTAGAAGGTACAAACTATATAATATACTTTTCTAGAGTGCTATAAGTTTGTATTGAGTAGGATTGGCAGCTATAATTTTTATCTAGGTTTTATTCTGATTAATTTTAGAAGTCATGACAGCCGCTGATTAAAGTGAAATATGCACGATGCTCAAAAGTATGAAGCCAATCATCAACACGTCCAATTGTATCAATACGTATTCCATTATCGAAAAATGTTTTTGAGTTTCCTCTGTATTCTAAATCTGGAATGTGATGAGGTAAATCTATCTTTTTAATAAATATTTCTAATCCAGCTGGTTCATAGAAAGGTGGTACCATTGGTATATAGTCTTGATTATGGATTACTCTAAAATAACCTCCATCACGATATATTAGTTCACCTTTTCTCATTGATTTCAAATGAACCTTTTCTGTTTTAAATAAAATATCAACCCATTTTCTCATTTCTTCATTGAAAATTCTTGGTGTAGCATATGTTAATACAACTGGATTATATCCTCTCAATCTTAATTCAATGCCTGCAATACTTGCCACTGCAGCCCCAAGAGAATGACCAACAACAACTACCTGATATGTAGGATATTTTTCAAATATATTCTCAACTTTTTGTAAAAAGAATTTACCTAAAGTTTCTTTAAATCTATAAAATCCTCTATGAATCTTACAATTTTCACAAGGTGGAATTTTTTTCTCTTTAACAAGCTTATTATATTGTTTTATTGATCCTGGTTTATATTCAGTAGGATAAATTTGGAAATCACTAAACCAATCTTGTCTTGTTGAAGAACCTCTGAATGCCACTACTACAACCTCTCTTTCATGATCCACTATGACATAGCCAGATCCCAACTCCCCTTTATCTGCATGTAACACTAATTCGACCCTTGTTCTTTCTAATGTTGGGTTTTCAGATGGATCTGAACAGAACTTGATATGTGAAGGACATCCACCTCCATTAAGAGTTTTATTTTCTTTCATTAAACCGTGTGATATGCAACTTGTCATTGCACATGCTTTACTAAAGTATACCAATCGTTCATAGAAATCTTCACTGATATTAATGTTATACTTTTCATTGTCTTGGGGAGTACTGTTTTTTGGACTTCCAACATTGTTTGTTTTATAATCATATTCTTCCAGTTCATCTTCATCGTCATGTTGATCATCTTTACCTTTATCATATAATTCGACATGTAAATTACTTCCCTTACTGTCAACAACAGAATCAGCTGTAAATTCTAAATTTACAACATTTGAATCTTGGAACTCTTGAGGAGAGGACTCTTTATTTTCTTCAGTGGCAAAAACAACTGATCGTAATGCACATAATAAATATATACTTTTCACAATCAACATATTGAATATAACTCGAACTGTAGTTTTATCTATAACAGAAGACACAAATGGTAACTAAACAAACTATCCCACTGTATTACAGTTTTTTAAAAAATACCTTCTATTAAAACAACATTCACTTAAATACAGATATGAGTATCAATATATTGCACAAAATATGTTCTTAATTCTTAAACCAAAGTTACAATGCCAATGTTTTACAAAAACTGTATAAAGAGTTACAAAAACCACTTCAAATGAGATGAAAATAATGTGACACATAAAAGCAATATGCATACACACAGATACATAAACATACACTATCTACCTATCTATATTCTAGAATGCAATACTTTCTGGTCAGTAGCCTATCTGCATAATTACAAGATCAATTCATACAAGTTGCTGTCATCTAGCAAGCAAACTAGAATACTTTGTCTTGGGAAAATATCTCTTCCCCTCCCCACGATTACATAAAGATTCAAGAGTAATGAGGTACCTAATACAAGAAAGAACACTGTAGTACACAAGCAAACACTGTTCTTGTCATCCTACTACTTATCCCACCTACATGAACTGCTTTCCATCTTAAAGTAACTATTAGAATGACCATTTCCCTCTATCTTATATATCTCTGTCGCTGGAAATATTCCTAAGCGGTATTTTTTTTTTCAAACTATCTTCAGCACAAAGACATTGGAAACAATGAAACAATGAATAGATGATTTAGGAATATATGAAAAGGAGGGAGGTTAGTGTCTTGTATATCTGGATTGATTTGTTGTATTCAAGATTTTTGAAGAAGTATCTTTGTTTGTGAAAACAACAACAATAATAAGAATTATGTACCCTGATCCGTTGTTACAGTTTTCATGGTTCCCTGAATCAGACAATTTGTATTTACTACATGCTCATGAAATCGTTGGTTCGTTTGTATTCTATCAAGTGATCTCTAGTTTCATTGCCCCAATTGCAAACAAGTGGATTTTTGGTACTCATTATACTTCAATTGATATTAAGAAAACTAAAATTGATTTCGATATTCATTCTGTATCTATGGTGCAATGTATTATATCGATTTTTTTATCAATTCCAATACTTTTCTTACCATTAAATTCAAACGTTGTTACTTATCAAGATGAATTCTGTTCATTTGTTGCTGCTCTAAGTATTGGTTATTTCATTTGGGATGTAACTGTTTGTATGCGTTATTATAATCTTTATGGTTTCCAATTCCTCATTCATGCATTAGTTTCATTATACGTTTTTGGTTTAACTTTATTACCATTTTGTCAACCATGGGTAGCAAAATTTTTATTATTTGAAGCTAGTACACCTTTTGTAAATATTAATTGGTACATTATTCAATTAACAAAAAATGCAAATGATGAAAATAAAAGACAAGTAGTTCCAATGTGGTTTAATGTATTAAATGGTGTATTACTAATGGTAGTTTTCTTTGTAGTAAGAATCATTTGGGGGTTTAGTGCAATTGTAATTTTAATGTATCAAATGTGGAATATTAAAGAACAATTACCATTATTTATAAGCATAAGTTCAGTTGTTTTAAATTTTGTTATGGACATCTTAAATGTTATTTGGTTCAAAAAAATGATCAAGATTGCTCAAAAAATGGCTTCATCCACTAACAAAGGTCATAAAGAATAATTGTTGATAAAACAAGTAAGATAAATTAAAATACTGAGCCTATTTCCGTTCTTCCTATTTCTTTCTAAAATCTCTCTATTTTACCCACAAATAAACATATATATCTGTTAACATACAATCATGGACATGCATTTGTCACACATATATACACATCTATCTATATATACATATCACTATATATATATATATATTAGATGAATGCTGGTTTTCATGCATTAGGCTAAGACAAACTCATCAAGAGAACTTGTCTCATTTAAATGTCTTTCAAAGGACAAAAACTAAACAAACAGCTGAGAACAATGATTAGTACATACATAATTTTAAAATATATTGTGCACAAATAAATAAATTAATACATTCATCATTCCTTTCATTTCATTTAATTTAATTTCGAAAGCGATATAATTTATTACCTTAGTCCCTTTTAGGAAACTTTTCGAGCAATAATTTCCTATTTCGGCAACATACGAGACGCCTCATACCTTAAAAAGGAAATTTTATTCAAAATTTTGATATACGGTTTTTAAATTCTTGCTGGATGGATCTTGTTAGATTTCGATACTTATTTTTTACATTTTATATTTGTATTCCCTGATGATTCTGTTACTCTAAATATAAATGTGTCTATTGTGTTTTTTTTCTAACTATAAGCATCCGGAATTACTTAATCGTTACTTTCGTTGCAGCAAAACATTCAACTTGCAAAAGAGTGCAAGCTAAATCTTTCTTTATTTCGGTTCACGTTTCAACTACCGTTTAAACAATCTATCATTGTTTTTGACCTTTGATATAAAAACTATATATATATAATCGTGTATCTAAGGTTCTGTTTTTGATAAATTTACACTTGAAGATTTATCAAGTGGTTCATTTATTAATATCCAAGGTAAAGAAGAGAAATATAAATCAACTCTTTCAAAATGGAATCAAAGACAGTTTATTTAAAGTCTACTAGAATAGATCCGTTAATGGACTATTCCTGGTTTCCTGAATCTGAAAACTTATACTTATCACATTTGCATGAAATTGTTTTCAGTTTTGTATTCTACACAGTAGTTTTCAAAATAGTTTCCCCAACATTAAATAGATACATATTTGGTGCTCATTATACTGCTCATTCTAAAAGTAATGTGAAGATCGATTATGATATCCACATGGTATCAATGATTCAATGTATTGTTTCATTTTCATTAATTCCACAAACTTTATTTTTGGAACTGGAATTAAATGTTGCTACATATTATGATCATTTATCAACAATGGTGTCATGTATATCATTAGGTTATTTCATCTGGGATCTTACAGTTTGTATTCAACACTACGAAACTGCAGGCCCATCATTTTCCATTCATGCAATCGTATCGATTTATATCGCAGGTATTACTTTAATACCAATATTACAACCATGGATTGGTGCCTTTTTATTATTTGAAGCTAGTACTCCTTTTGTTAATATCAACTGGTACATAAGCCAAATGAAGAAGACATCCATTGAATACGGTATCAAACCAATGCCATACCCATGGATCAGTACTGTTAATGGTTTAATGTTAATGATTGTATTTTTCATGGTAAGACTCATATGGGGTATTAATGCCACAGTTGTTATGTTTGCTCAAATTTTACATGTGAAAGAAGAAATGCCCTTAATTCAAACTTCATTATTTATAGTAGTACATATTATACTAAACTGTTTAAACATTTTCTGGTTTGGTAAGATGTTTAAAATTGCTAAAAATAAAATATTTGGCAACACCAAATCACCACAAGAATCTTCTAAAAAATTCGATGACATCTCTGAGAAAGAGAAAAAAGCTATCTCACCTGTATAATCAGCACGATAGTAACAACATATACACATTTTATAAACACATTTCTATATATCTTTCAAATATAACAGATATTAGTAATACTAATAGTAAATAATTACACCATTAAGGCCATTTTTTGCTTCATGTGACCGCTAAATGCCCTTTAAATATTTTTTAATTTGTGAAAATTTCACAAAACCTTTCAAGGTAACAAAAGTTATAACAATACTCTTGATGAATAATTGTGTAAAAGTGGTTAAGATATAGACTATTTGTTATTTAATTAATATTAATTGGATTTGAATTGTGATTTTACAATTCTTTTAAGTTAGTTTGTGATTTATTACGGAAAGAAACATCGGTTAATAAGATAGAGAATCAGTTTACTTCAATCCTTTTTTTTTTTACCTGATTTTTCTTTGTTATGTCAATTTTTGAAGTATTAGAATCTGCATTGAGCAGAAATAATATTCCATGGAAGGCAATTATTGTTGCTATATCAGTTGGTCAGTTCTCTTTTGAAACTTATTTGACTTTACGTCAATATAAAGTTTTAACAAGTAAAAAATTACCAAGAGCATTAGAAAATGAAATTGATAATGAAACTTTTGAAAAAACAGAAAAATATGCTATAGCAAAGGCAAAATTTTCTATATTTAATGATATATTTTCTTTGGCTCAAAAATTACTTTTCATTCATTATGATATGTTCCCACGTTTATGGAATATTGGTATCCAATTGTCAAAATATTTACCTCTTAGATTCCATGCAATTTCTACTGTCCCACAAAGTTTATGTTTCTTATTAGTTTTATCTAATTTATCTACTATCATCGATTTACCTGTTTCATATTATCAACATTTTGTATTAGAAGAAAAATTTGGTTTTAATAAATTAACAATTAAATTATGGATCACTGATATGATTAAAGGTAATTTATTAGGTATTGCTATTGGTGGTCCAGTGTTATATGGTTTTTTGAAAATTTTTGATAAATTTCAAACTAATTTCTTATGGTATATTTGTTTATTCATTTTTGTTGTTCAAATTTTAGCAATGACTTTAATTCCTGTTTATATTATGCCATTATTTAATAAGTTTACTCCTTTAGAAGATGGTGAATTGAAAACTTCAATCGAAAATTTAGCTAAGCGTGTTAATTTCCCATTAGATCAAATTTTTGTTGTTGATGGTTCCAAAAGATCATCACATTCTAACGCTTATTTCACTGGTTTACCATTTACAAGTAAAAGAATCGTTTTATTCGATACTTTGATCAATGACAGTAGTGTTGATGAAATAACTGCTGTTTTAGCACATGAGATTGGTCATTGGCAAAAAAATCATATCATTAGAATGATGGTTTTCAGCCAATTACACATTTTTGTTATTTTCTCATTATTCACTAGTGTTTACCATAATATCCCATTTTATAACTCTTTTGGATTTTCAATTGGAACTACTGAATCTGCTGTATTGAATACAATTTCAACAAAAGTATTCACTCAACAATTCCCAATCATTGTTGGTTTCATGCTATTCAATGATTTATTAACCCCAATGGAATGTTGTATGCAATTTGTAATGAACCTATTATCAAGATTGCATGAATACCAAGCAGATGCATACGCAAAAGATTTAGGTCATACTCAAAATCTATGCCATGCTTTAATTTCATTACAAATTAAAAATCTATCAACAATGAATGTCGATTCATTATATTCAAGTTATCACTATTCTCACCCAACTTTGGCTGAAAGATTGACTGCCTTAGATTATGTCAGTGAAAAGAAGAAAGCTTAAGAGATATGGTTCCTCAAACCATTCCCGTATTCCATCTCTTCTCTTTTCTTCTCTTCTATATACCATATCTCCATCGCCACATATATAACATATATATACATATATATACAGATATATACATATAAATATAAATACAAATATATGTAAGAATTATTAAAAAATATTGGAAAAAAAAACCCCATATGCTTCACAACCATCTACCCATCATCTAGTACTATTTTATAGTCCCATCATACCATTAATACCCACTAATATTCACCAATATATCAATATCTTGCCTTATAAATCGGTATTACTCTCGTTCTGGGCACCGGGTAACTGCCCTCCCCTTCAATTTTTTTTCTCTTTGGCCCTTCATTATGTGAAATACAAAAATCTACCTACATAATATATAAGAAGAAGATTAGGTGTGAGATTTTATATTTGCCACCCACCTTATTTTTATGTTTTAATGGTTTAAATAGATATATAACAAGTGATACAAGTAGTTCCTGTTTGTGATCAATTAAGAAAGGAGAAAAGGATCTATTTGTGGTGCTTATTTCTATTAAATTACGGTCAGTTTTGAGTGAGTTATTGGATTAATTTGTTGGCAAATCAATTATAATTATGAAAGACGATTCTATGATGGAAGTGGATTCTACAGTTTTATATGCAGAGGAAGAATCTGTCGGTGTGATTATTCAAGTGTTGAAGACCGTTTCTAAGAGTACTAGTAGTTTGGATTTACGTTTTATTTGGAGAGCGTTGAAAGAATTAAGTGCGTTGAGAAAAGAATCATTGAATAAAGAAACTTTAGCCGCTTTAATAGATATCTTATATCCAACTACTTCATCTTATAAGATTCCTTTGTTGAAATTAATTAATGAAAATCAAAAAATAAATGTTACTGATGCTGATAAGATTAGAAATTCTTATCCTGCATCATTTTACCAAATTTCCAATGAAAAGACAATCGAAGTTGTTCCTGAATTAAATACATTCATTCATTTGTTAGTTCAATTGTATTTATTAGATTCTAATAAATTAACTGAATTGGATTCATTTAATAAAAATATTATCATACCAAACATATTAAATTTTTACAGTAAACGTACTTTAAATTTAATAAATGCAAAATTATGGTTTTATATCGTAATATGCAATGAAAAATTAGGTAATAAATCTAATCAATTTATTCGTTCAGAAATGATTAAATTTTTAAGAACTGCATCATTAAAACATGATAATGAAACAAAGGCAATGTTAATTACTTTAATCTTAAGAGATTATTTATCTGCAGGTGATATCGAATCTGCTGCTGATTTTGTAAGTAAAGTTGATTTCCCAACTACTGATGTTTCAAGTCCATTGGAAGCACGTTTTTATTTCTACTTATCAAAAATTAATACAATTCAATTAAATTATTCCACTGCAAATGAATATATTATTGCTGCAATTAGAAAAGCACCAAATACAAATAATAGTTTAGGTTTCTTACAACAAGCAAATAAATTACATTGCATAATTGAATTACTAATGGGTGATATACCTGAATTATCATTCTTCAACCAACAAAATATGCAAAAATCATTAGAACCTTATTATCATATTTCAAGTGCTGTTAAACATGGTAATTTAAAGAAATTTACATCAACAATTAAAACTTATAAGCAACAATTAATTAAAGATGGTAATTATCAAGTTTGTGTTAGATTAAGATCAAATGTAATTAAAACTGGTATCAGAATAATATCATTAACATATAAAAAAATCTCTTTGAAAGATATTTGTTTAAAATTACATTTAGATTCTGAACAAACTGTAGAATATATGGTTTCAAGGGCTATTAGAGATGGTGTTATTGAAGCAAAAATAAATAATGAAGAAGGCTGTATTGAAACTAGTGAATTATTAAATGTTTATGATACAAATGAACCACAAGAAATTTTCGATGAAAGAATTAAATTCGTAAATCAATTGCATGATGAATCTGTTAAGGCAATGAGATTTCCTGAAGATAAAAAGAAAAACAAAACTAACGGCAGTGGAAATCAAGATGATTTCTTAGATGGTGATTTACTAGATGATTTATCAGATTTTTCTGATCTTGACGATTTTGGATTCCTATGATAAATTCAAAAAGAAAAAAGTAGAGTAAATTATTTCATTCATATTATTTCAGAAAATAAATGTATATTAAGAAAATATTAGTATATATATAAAATAAATATAAATATAAATATAAATAGGTTATTGATTCTGATAAATTAATTCAATTGTAAATTACTTTTTAATAATATGCAAAATTAAAAGATATTTTATTAAGGATTAGTCCTTAACGGTGTTTACTATAAATCTATATATACAAATACAAATATATATAATCTTACTTGCCAAATAAATTGCTTATTCAGACTCATCTGAAGTGACATCAACACCTGTATTTTCTTCATATTCCTCATCATCATCTTCTTCTTCCAATATTTGTTGTTCAATTTCTTGAGCAGAACTTAAGAATTCACCCTCATTCATATCTTCATCCTCAAATTCTTCATTAGTTTCATTCATAAATTGATTATTAGTTTTAAATTCTTCATTCTTTTCTTCTCTTAATGAATTGAAGATAATAAAATTCATCCATACTTCAATGAAACAATATATGAATACAGAATTATTATGTAGATAATAATTATTACTGAATGCATATGAAGCACCTGTCAATAAAAAGAATATCATTAATCTAAATGGTACAACAGAATTGAAATATATTGTGTTATTTTCTAATAATGGAATCAAATCATGTATAGCTAAAAATATGAATAACACACCGAATAAACCTAACTGAGCACTTTGAGGAGATAGAGTCAAGGCAGGTAGATCCATTGCTTGTGTTAGAACAAGGAAGTATGTGTTATCTAAAATACTGGTAACATCTTTGAAACAAAAGAATGAAATTGTAAATAACACTGCGATTCTAAAATACAATACGTTACTTGATGACAGTATACCCATGATGAAATATATCTTCCTAGTTGATTAGACTTGCCTTGGTAAACTTTCCTTTTGACATTATACCAGATAATCGATCATATAAATGTTATATCCACCTTCACTTCTCTTATAAATCCATATTAATCATCTCTTCGTTATGCGCGCCTCCGAAATATCATCACCAAGAAGAAGCTTAAGTGTGAATGAGAAATAGTGATGGCAAGATAATTGACATGTGAAAGGTTCAACACATAAAGGATTTATACACACACACACACACACATATATATATGTATAATTATATATTAAATATAGTGTCATTTTAAACTTCTATTATTTTATTGTTCTTTGTTTCTAAGAATTTATATATATTATTTATCATCATCATTATCATCATTAGAGAATATTATCTATCTTGTTACCTGCTTTTCTTATGATATCACTAACTTCATCTAATTCTCTAACATATACTATTTGGTCATTTCTAAATTTACGTCCATAGTCATCATCGTGATTGTCTTCAGTTTCTTCAAGTTTCTCTACGAGGTTGAGATAATCAGGAAGACATAAAATTTCGTAGTTACTATTTTCAGTTAGTCGATGCCAATCATCAACTGATTCAATATTTAATTTTAGTCTTTTATTAGTGTTTTTTTTACAATGTAATATAAATGCCATAGAACAAATAGTCTTACATTTACTACAAAAAAAATCAGTTTCTTCTATCTTTTCACTTTCCTTAGTGTCATAATGGGCACTAATTTTCTTATCTAGGCTGATCTCCTTCGTTACAAGTTGAGAAACATTTTGTAGCATTCTCATATCATTATTAAATAATTTCAATGTTTCTGAATAGCATTGTCTTGCTAATGCTTCATCGAACTTGGTACTACCACTATAATAGTCCCTTAATATTTTTAACATTAATTCATACATATCGAAGACACATTGCTTTGCAGTCACTTTATAATCATTTATTGCTTCCATACCAAAAGGTAACCATGAGTTTAATATAAAATTTACAGCTTCATTGAAGTTATAACCTGTATTAAATCCGGAATGATAACATTTTGGGAAAGTTATAATAAACTCATTTGGCTTTTGAATTGCTTTAAAACATGTAATGTTTGCATTTTTGAAAAGTGGATCATAAGGTGATATCAGCGTCACTAATTGATGCATTAAGTCAGGTTGCTTTTCAAAAATATCCGGAGATATGCTCATTAATAAGGACCTTAATTCATTACAAGAGTATGCAGGTATACTGTACCAAATTTTAGGGGCACCTTCATGCTGATAATTTGCACTTAAAGTATATTGATCTTCTAAATGCCAACAAAAGGTAGAAAATTTTGATCCAACGTAAATCCAAGGTATTGTCATTCCGGAAATACTTCTGCCAAAGACAGGTAATAAAGAACCGTTAGCATTTGGTAAGTTTATTAAATTCATTGGATGATCAAAATATTTAGAATATTCTTTATAATTTGTAACATATTTTGGAGTATAACCTTTTGTTGGGAAACCTGTTATTTCACCAACTTTACTACTATGAATGTCTGCCCCATATTTAACAATTTTTGGATTATTTATATCGTTTACAATACCCCAGAACTCTTTTTCTAAATTTTCAATATCTTCCATAGTCATTTTATTATAATCGTTATTAGATACTTCATCATAAGTATCATTTTTATGATTAATACTTGCTTCACAATATTTTTTAAAGTCTTTTAATCTGTATAAACGTCCTTCTTCTTTGAAACCATAATAACCATTTCCTAATATACAATTATTGCAAACCCATCTATCCTCATCATCATTATTAGCAATGTTTGGTAATTTAACACAATTTTTATGGAATGAATTATAACATTCTGAGCAAGTAATAAATTCACCAGCATCATCATCACCATTAAGATTATGTGCTTGCTTACAAACACTACATAGTAAATTTTCAATACTATCAGATTCCTCATCTGAATCAGATTTGATTGAAAATGATTCTTCATCATCGGCGTCGTTATCTTCTTCACCTTCAGTATCTGATAATAGAGATTTAGGTTCCTCATCATCATATAGAGAGCTAGACAACCCTTTTCGCTTTTTATTACCATGAGTATTATCGTATAAATATTTAAAATAGTCCAGCATACTTCTTTTAAATATTAATAATAATTGTTTTGTAGAAATATTCAAAATTGAGGAGACTTTCTCCCATAAAATTTTATTGTTTAATATAGTATCAATTTTAGGGATTACAATATCGATATGATTTTGAAATACTGTACCAGTACTATTACTATTACTTGTTCTTCCTCTTCTTCTATTTGAACCAGAAGTATTTCCTGCTGATGATAAAGGTGTTGAAGAAGCTGATGAATATGAGGAAGTAAGATTCATAACATCTGTATTAGTAAATTTCAAAATATTAATAAATATATCATAAAAGAAAATTTTTTCAGGTTTATTATCAATATCTGAAATTATTTTAATATAAGGTTTATTAATTAAACTGAATCCGTTTAATTTATTATAATTATTTATTTGTTTATAGAAAAACAAACGACTTCTATTAATCAAACTTAATTCAGATAATTTTTGTAATCTAATTTTAAATTTAAATGAATCTTGATTAATAGATAACGGTGGATTAAATCCATCTGGTGGAATTAATTTTACCATACCATATTTATTACCCAACCTTTGTATACTAGGTTGAGATAAATATTCTATTGGATTTTGAAATTCTTCCTCTGAAGGATAAAGTGAAGGAATAATCTCCATAATCGATGTTCTTCTATGTTGCGCTCTTTTTTTAGAGGTAGTATAATTTAACGACAGATATAATATTTCAAACAAATACAAAAAAAAATATTGAATATTATTATTCTAACCAAAGCTAATAATCAATATATTATTTCACACAGTTATTCACACACTCACACTCACACTTTCTCTATCTTTCCCAATAAACAATAACTTAAAATAATTTATGACGTCGGACTCTAATTATATTTGATAAATCCCTTTAAAATCATAAATTAGCAACAAAGGAACCGATCTAAAAGCACAATATTTTTTTTTAAAATCAGACTGATATACAAAATCACCTTCACCCACTATAAATTAACTTGCTAATACCACTTATTACAATATAAAACAACCAAATAGATCATAAATACAAACGATTATATATATATATTCTTTATACATTTTATAGACTTATCCTTCATTTAATTTGAAATTTTATACCCTTTGTGGTCCTGGTGAGCCCTAATCATCACGGGTAGGGTTGGATACCCAGCACGTTGATATTTAAATGATAAAACTATTCATATTAAAATTTGCACAATGGTTAATAAGATATACGTGATTGGTATTACAAAACAATTGTATCCACATTTGTATATTCCTGTATTCGAGTTTGTGTATGTTACTGTCCCTCTTCTCTCAGTAGTAAGAACTGTTTGGTTATAGGATATCCATCACTTGCTACGGATTTCGTCTATTTGGCTTAATAAGTGTAATATTTAGTATGGCGATGACTAAAATTGGTACAAGAACCTGAATATATTTGTATTTATATATGTGCATATGTGTGTATGTGGATGTGAATGCATTTGCACAGGTCAGCGGGAACCAGAATGATGTTGAGCAGAGTTATCAGGTGTCCTATTGGGTCATACAGTTTGGTTTACAAGAAAATTCAGTTATTTAGTCATTCCCGTTTATTTTCTGTACAGACTGATGAAACCCTAAATAAAGATAATAATGCCAATGGAGAGACTGTTGGTGTGTTTAGATATACCGAGGTACCTAATAAGTCGTATATTAAATTGATTGGACCAGATTCTCCTAGGTTTTTGAATGGGTTGATTACTTCAAAATTATTACCTACTTATATTAAGAAAAACCTTACAACCATATCTGAAGATGAAGATTCTGATAAAATTACTCAAAATGGTAGTGCAGGTAATGAAAGTAATGATATATCAAATGATACTGTTGAATTCGATGAACATACGTCTAATTGGGGGTTGTATAATGAAATGAGTTATAATGGTCCATATTTGTCAAGATTTGGTACTTACACTGGATTTCTTAATAGTAAAGGTAAGATAATTACAGATTCAATAATATATCCAACACCAATTGCATTAAATTCAGATATTATAAAACGAAATCCAAGATTAAATTCTTTCCCTGCATATTTATTAGAGTTCGATGATCTAATCGTTAATCGTATATTAAATACTTTTGATATACATAAATTATCAAATAAGATAAAATTTAAATTAATTAAACCTCAAAAAATTAAAACTTGGGAAATAATGATTAATCTACCGGGGATTTCAAAAGAACAGTTGAATCCATGGATTGAAAATATACTTGATCCAATGTCTAAAATTAAAAAAACCAATGATTCAAATGAATTTTGCACTAATGTATTGAAAATGATATTTAAAGATAGTGCATTATCATCTAATGAAATCAAAGGTATTTATATTGATAGAAGAATGGATCTGATATTAGAAAACGATAGTTCTGCATCACCAATTATTCGAGTAGTGACATCATCAAATGTTAATGACATATCCGAATTTTTCAATACAGATTCATTCCCATTTGAAATGAAATTATTAAAAGTTGAGTCAAATTTTTTTAAAAACTTAAGAATGGTCAATGGTATAATAGATAGTATATCAGATTTTAAAACCGAATCAATATGGCCATTAGAGTTGAATTATGATTTTTATGAAAATACTGTTAGTTCAGATAAAGGTTGTTATTTAGGACAAGAAATAACACATAGAATGTTTTCAACAGGAATATTAAGGAAAAGATTAGTACCAGTGAGACTAAAAAATCCTAATTTTTTAACAAATTGTGATCATAACATTTCCAAATACCATGAAATTAGTTTCACACCATTAAATTCTAATGAACTGTCAGAGAATGGTACTGATAATAATAACACCGCTAAAGATACCACCAATGTGGTAAACAATCCATTTGGTAATTCCACGACGACACCATTGAAAAGGAATAGACCAGCAGGATCATTGATTACATTTGATGGAGAGAATGGCCTTGCATTGATAAGAACAGAATATTTCAATAGAATTTTTAATAACAATAAAGAAAATAACCATGATTATAAATTTACAATTAGATTAGAAGTGGAATCACCTGAACATGATTCCAACATCGTAGAAGTTATCCCACAAAGACCTTTCTGGTTACAATCATGGCAAGAGGATAATTAAACAACACCCTTGTATATAAACATAAATCTAAATATAACTCTAAATATAAATATATATAAGCTAATACACATTTACCACTATTACTCTTCATTTCAATTGGTATTACTAATGGCTTTATTAACCGTTTTTCACTTTTTCACTATGGGGGAAAAGGCCACAAAACACCGAATCTGGCGGGTACCCCTAAAATACCAGTGACTGCATCACTAATACACCCATACATACACAAATACGTATATATTTATTTTAATGTTTTTTTTAAAACTTTTTAAACTTTTTTATCTTTTTTAACATGCGCGAGGCCCATATAAATAAGGAGAAATTGTACGGGAAGTTCACTGTCGGAAATGGGATTTTAAGAATCCATTTTTAACAAAAAAGACAGGACGCAAGATTCAAGCACGCACAAACCTGGACTATCGATTGGGGCCATCCAGAGAGCTAGGCGGAGGTCCTTTCTCTCCAGACAGACCACTTCCCACTGGGTTGCGATGTTGTTTACTGGCAACTCTGCCTAAACTTCACGACGTGTCTCTGCCTAGCTGGTCGTCTCCACCACCATTTACCATCAGTAAAACAAATTCCAAAACATTTTCACAATTATTCTTCGTGAAACTTTTCACCGCCATCTGTAATGTATGTGATTAGTGAAATATCGAAATTAATGTTAGTGAGAATATTGAATTAGTAGTTAGAATATTGAACTAGTAGCCTGTTTTCAGTTAATAATTACTTGTAGACTTTTATTGAAACAGTAAGTAAGTAATGCAATACATACTGTTTAATTGAATGGTCTAATTTAATTATTATTACTGTTATTATTGTTATTGGTATTAGTTATTTTTTAACTAGTACTTATAAATTTCTTGTTTTATATTTATATATATATTTTTTGTACTTGTATATTTTAATTCTTATTCTTTAAAAGAAGCATAGATCCAAGGACGAACTGAACCATTAGTCGAAGATGTCTGACACAGAAGCCCCAGTTGAAGTTCAAGAAGAATTCGAAGTCATTGAAGAATTTACTCCAGTTGAATTAGCCACCGCTATTCCAGAAGAAGTTCAAAGAGCTCAAACTGAAATTAAATTATTCAACAAATGGTCTTTTGAAGATGTTGAAGTTAAAGATGCTTCTTTAGTTGATTACATTCAAATTAGACAACCAATCTTCGTTGGTCACACTGCTGGTAGATACGCCAACAAGAGATTTAGAAAAGCTCAATGTCCAATCATTGAAAGATTAACTAACTCTTTGATGATGAACGGTAGAAACAATGGTAAGAAATTAAAGGCTGTTAGAATCGTTAAACATACTTTGGAAATTATCAATATCTTAACTGACCAAAACCCATTACAAGTTGTCGTTGACGCTGTTGCCAACACTGGTCCAAGAGAAGATACTACTAGAGTCGGTGGTGGTGGTGCCGCTAGAAGACAAGCCGTCGATGTTTCTCCATTAAGAAGAATTAACCAAGCCATTGCTTTATTGACTATTGGTGCTAGAGAAGCTTCTTTCAGAAACATCAAGACCATTGCTGAAACTTTATCTGAAGAATTAATCAATGCCGCTAAGGGTTCTTCTACTTCTTACGCTATCAAGAAGAAGGATGAATTAGAACGTGTTGCCAAGTCTAACCGTTAAACATCATACTGTTATATATATCCAATCCTTTTTGTTTATTATTTGTACACTTTTAGTTGTTTACATCTTATATCATTAATATAATTACTATTTTAACGGTCATATCTTTTAAAAATAAAAATATACTTCATTTATTTCACTATATATAAAAAAAATTATAAACAAACATATATAAATATTTATAAGCACCTCTTGAAAATGTGTTCCATTAAAATTGTCATTTCCGGCGTAATGAATTGAAGTGACAGTAAATTCACTTGAGTTATTATTGCCTTTTAAAACATATGCTGTTTTTTTGGAAAGCTGTTAAGGAACATATCTTGATATGGTACATAGTATATAGATATATAGATATTTATTTACAAAAATAATGAAAGTAATTATACCTGATAGGTATTTGGGAAGATCTGTTTGTTTAATATAACTTAGCATCAAAAAAGAAAACGAAAAAGAAAAAGAAAGAAAAAGAATAGTCAAATGCAAACAAACTACTGCATTTGCTTTAGGACATGGGCATCAATACCCAAGAACCAAAATGCTAAAATAAAATCGGCGGTGATCACCAATGAACCACTGATAACATAACATAACCACAAGTATCCTTGCTTTGCTAGAATACCGGTAAATATTGGACCAATACAACGAGCAAATGTTTTACCAATATTCACAATACCCATCACTTTGGTTAATTCTTTTGGTTTAATAAGGTTTGTCAATAATATTTGTCTTGGTGTAACATCCATATAGGTTGTTGTAAAATGTAAAATTAAGAATAATATTGACAATGGCAAATATTTTTCACAAAATGGAATTATAATTGAGAATAAACCAGATGGGATTTGTACCAATAAAGTGGCTCTAACAGGACCAAATGATCTTGCAATGATTGATGATGGAATCGTTGATGATGCCATAACAATTTGTGTAACGAAGAATAGCGTACCTAATGCTAAAGAACTCATCAAAAAGACTCTTGCATAATAATAAACCATCCAACCATCTGTCATAAAACCAGCACCTAAGGAATCTATCATAAAGATAGTAACTAATTTGTATAATATAGATTTTGTCTCTTTTGATAAAGAATCTGATCTATTTTCAGGATGACTAGCTTGTTCTATTAATGGAGCCATCTCATCATTAACTAAAGCTTCAGGATTTGATAATTCTTCATGCATATGACCATTTTGTTCAGTCTTTTCGGATAATGAGAACATTATAACAACTTTAGCAAGTGCAAATAATGAATATAACATAAAAACACATTTATAAGATTCTAAATCTGTCTTAACAAAATCAAATTTTCTTAAAAAATGAATGAATGAACCACCAGAGATAGCCCCTAAAGCACTTCCAACAATACCTGCTAATGCATCAATAGCATATATTTCAGGTCTCTTATTATGTGGAGTTAAATGAGCAATCATAGATTCTTCAATTGATTTAAAGGGTCCAACTTCATTACTTGAAGGTGAAATGACACCAATGATAGCAAAAAACAATAATACATGGAAATTTTCACTATAACTAAATACAACACCACTTAAAAACATCATAACTGAACCATAGACCAATACTTTTCTTCTACCCCAACTATCTGCATACCAGGTTAAAAAATATGAACATATAACATCACCAAATAAAGTTAAAGACATGAACCAACCGATTCTATCTTCTGACATGTTAACGGAATTCAAGAAAAGCGTTAGAACTTGGTTGGTCAAACCATACGCAAATAACCTCAAGAATACAGATGCCCATAATAGTTTGATATCTCTAGAAGCCTCAGTAATTTCTTTAGTTAGATTCATTATTTATATAAAAAGATATATATATTTACTTTCTTATGTGATTGTGTGTCTACGTTTATTTATAAATCTTGAATCAAATTTAAAAAAACTAAAACAAAATCAAAAAACACAACTAAAAGGAAATATATAAATCAAAAAATATTTCTTTCTCAAATACCTTCCCCCTTTATATACCTTTCTTATTCAAAATTCAGTAACATCCCTTCTCTTTCTCTTATACTAAATGTCTCTTCTTATTGTTCTTGCTGAAATTTTCTTGAACCGTTTTTACAATATTTTTTTTGTTTTCATATAGGAAAAATGAAATAGTATGAAATATTTTGCTTAAAATTAGGTTTATTTTGTAATAAATGAATCACCTGTTTGTTTTGATACTTTTTGATACTATTATTAGAAAAGGAATATCGTTTCTTATAAGATTCTGGAACTATAATAGTTTTGGAAGGGTCAACTGGCTTTTTCGTTTGAAGTTTTGGTAATTGAATTTTTTTTAAGTACGATATTATAAGATTTAAGTATCATCGTCATCGTCATCATTAGTTTTATGGAAACTTATAACGACAGAGTGATGCCGGATACTGAAACAGGTGGCATCAATCCTGATAGTGGTGATAAAGGGTATGGTACCGATACTGCAGGTAACACACCCAACTACATGGATGGGTTGGGCTCCAATGATTCTATTGGGGCATTGCCTGCGATGAGAAGAAAGAAATTTGCTTGTGTAGAATGTAGGCAACAAAAATCCAAATGTGATGCAGTGGATAAAGCACCTGAACCATGTTCCAAGTGTTCGAAGAAAGGTGTCCCTTGCATCTTACAGAAAGATTACAGAAGAACCTATAAAAGAGCTAGAAATAAGGCTATTGAACAAAAATTTAAAACTTTAACACAAACTTTAAGTAATTTAAATGCTGATGAGATTATGAAGAAATTAGTGGAAGAACAGATGACTTTGTTGGATAACAAAAATTTTACAAAGGAAAGAATAGAGCAGTTGAAGCAATACAATGCTCCAAATCCAACTTCCCCATCTTTAATACCTACTGATTCAACAAATTATGAGTCATATACAAAGGATTCACAAGTTTCGACTCAACCAAGATTTGAAGGGATGACAAAGGAACAACTGACTTGTACTCCAAAGACTTTAGGTGATGTGTTCATGTCTAGTGAAGATATTGAAGAATTATTCCAAGAATTTGCTACAAAATATCACCCTTTTTTACCAGTTGTTGACCTATCAAAAGGTGCTGAAAGATTATACACTTTATCACCTTGCCTATTTTGGGTGATCTTATTAATCGGCCTACGGCGTAAGTACAATGCATCAGATATGATGAATAGATTATCAGTGGCAGTAAAATCAATTTTGGCTGAAATTACTATATCTCCAATTATTAGATACTCTCCTACTGATAATGATGAACCGGTATTGAACGTGGCTTCTGTTTATTCGGTACAAGCATTTTTATTGTATACATTCTGGCCCCCACTAACATCATCACTAAGTGCAGATACATCTTGGAATACTATTGGTACAGCAATGTTTCAAGCTGTCAGAGTTGGACTAAATGGTGCCGAATTTTCAAAAGAATACGATTCAGTTAATATGGAGCTGACAAACGAAAAGGTGAGAACATGGGTTTCGTGTAATATCGTATCCCAAATAATAGCCTCATCGTTTGGATTCCCAGCATATGTTTCATTTGATCATGCTGTGATTAATTTGACAAGGACTACAAAAAATGATACTCTTAATACGCATAATATTCCGGATGCAATCAAACAGATGGCTCAAATTACTTATTTTGAAAATCAAATCAACAGTACGATTAATTCTAGTCCTTCAAACAAATTTGGAATGGTAAAAACTGCGGGAAAGCAGCCACTATTGAATGTCTTATACCAACAATTGAGTCAATTAGAATTACAACTTCAGGAAGATAATTTAGATAATATACGAAAGTTCGTACTACTTGTCACTAAAGTTCATTTGTTAACATATCATTTCACTGACTCCAATTTAAGTGAAACGGATATGGACGGTCATGAATTTGCTATCTCCAATGAACCACTGAGTTTCGAAACGAAACGTGGATTGGTAAAAGCTTACAACGCTTCTATAGATTTGTTGACACATGCAAATGGGATGTGGGAACAAGATACTACGATTATCAAATATTTCCCTGGTGTATTTGTATTGAATATTTGGCAGGCTGCATGCATTATTAGTAAATTGGCACATTCATCTTTATCATCCGTACTAGCAATAAGTCGTGGTAAAAGAGTATACCAAAAAGCAGTTATGTTGACATTCAATGCATCCGTATTGAAACACGATATGGCTTACAGATCATCTGGTATCATGAGAAGTATATGGAGTTTATATTCCAATATGTATGATGAATGGAAAAAGGACGCCTTACCTAAAAGAGGGCTTGAAACACATGATTTCAATTTAGAGTTGATAATTCAATCGAGAATGTCTGTTAGTGTCTTCTTTGATTGTCTTTATATTTTAAGAGAAAAATGTGGTATGGCTAAATTAGAAAGAGAGAAAACTGGAAGATTAGATTACGATGATGATGAAGACGAAGGTTTATACAACAAAAATAAAAAACTTGATACAAATGGCAAAACTTCTGGAGACAAGGAAGATCGTAAATTATTGGGTCTAAAATATCCTGAAGAAAAAGCTAGAAAAATTATCAAAACAATTCCATTAGATCCACATCCAATCAATGCAACCACAGCAAACAGTGGCGAAAGCAACTCTGCTACACCAACTAGTCAATCTACAGATGGATTGACTTTAAAGCAAATGATAAGTGCAGGATCACCACATAGAAATATTGTTAGAGCTGCAACTGCATCTCCACAAGTTAATATGAATAAGAAAAATGGATCAACTTCATCATCGGTTAAGAATGACTCTATTAATTCAGCTCCTGCAGCAATAAATCCAACCTTATCATTTGATGTATTGAATGAACATCAAGGTAACTTGATAGAAAAAGCAAACAATGCAGCAACAACCCCTACAGCTGGAAACCATAATGGTATCCAGTCAACTAACCAAGGTAATGTACCTGTGATAAAAGACTCACCAAATTCCGTGATGGGATCATGGGATAATTGGGAATCAGATTTAGTATGGAAAGATGTAGATTTATTAATGAACGAATTTGCCTTCAATCCAACTGTATGAGGGACTACTATTCAACAACTACAACAGAAAAATCACAAAATTGTAATAAATCTAACAAGATATTTTAGGATTCGAGCATATAATCAAAGAATGATTTCTGCATAGAACTTGTAATATAAAAAAATTAATAAAAAAAAAAAAATAGAGGAATCTAAAATATCATCAATTATTTATTCTTATATACGTACTTTATTTAACGAAAATGACAATCAAGAAATGTTTTAATTTTATAGAAACTACGCCAGTTTTATTCACTCTTTTATCTTTTAAATAACTTTATTTAGTCATCTCATATCTATTATTAATACAGACGTTATATGTTTTTATGTATGTGATATTTTTTATTATGTAGTGCGGTGTACCCATGCGTCATAGCATTAAATGTCAAATTTGAATTATTATAATTATATTTTATAAGAAATAAGAAAACAATTAATCATCTTTTATTCAATTTTGTTTAAAGTTGTTTGGTTATTTGATTATAAAGAGGATCAGAAAGTATAGTAATTCTCATTTATCAAAGGATTTGACCAAAACGAAGTCAAGAATAATATAGATTATGACTGATTTACAAGATAGGGAACCAAGCATCGTGATTAACGGTAACTTAAATGATGAAGAGATCATTTATGGTGAAGAAGAAGTAGAATTTCAAGAACCTGAAGTTCAAGAGGAAGAAAAAGTGGACGATGAACAACCAAAGAAGAAAGTTATGTTCAGTGGTTTAGACGATGAACACGATGAAGAACAAAGAAAACGTGAATTCG
>JAJLTL010000116.1:0-36885 GCA_030568135.1 Vanderwaltozyma yarrowii
TGACCACCAGCAGCAATACCATTAGCAAACATACCTTCATATAAAGTTGGTGGAAGTTCAGCTCTACCTAAATAGATAGCAGCGGTGTGGGCAGCTGGACCAGAACCGATAATAGTAACTTTGTTATGAACCATTTTTTTATTAGTAAATTTTAAAGTGTGGAAACCTTGAAATATTTGTCTATTAGATCGAGTAAAAATCTTGACTGAATGAATAGAAACACTTAATTCTCTGTATAAGAATAAGAATCAAATATTGCAATAATGTGATATACCAATACTTCCCCTTGTATATCTAAAACATCATTCTCCCTTGCTCTTCTTTTATAATATTTGGAAAATATTCACCTTCCAACCTCGTTTGGCTCAATTTGCTCGCTAATTCGTCTTTGGTTACAAACGTTAGTAATCAGAATACCGGATTCAAGAAGAAGGGTTATATTGCAAAGTATAAGAGAAAGTATGGTATATAAGAAACTTCAAAAGGTACTGAGCATATATATAGTGTATGTGATTATGTACTTTGGTTATTTTGTTTCTTTATTATAAAATAAATAGATGATTCTAGAACGCAATAATAGATATTGCGTTTCATCTGCTCTATGTATCTATATAATTACTTCTTGTGCATTTGGATAGTCAGATATACAGTTGGCAAACCATTGTCATCGTTTAGATGGTGTTATCTCATATTATATAATACAATCACCTTCGATTGAAAAGAGTTTCTTTTCAGGCTGCTCCTTATGTGAATCCATCACATAGAAGGATGGAATGTAATCCGATATTCAATAATATAGAGAAGCGCACTACTCATTTCGTCATTTGAAAATGATAGTCATTAGAGGTTCGGTTATGTCTTTTGATTATTAATGTCTAGGAATTCTAATATAATCGATTTACAAGGAACCATTATATCTTGGTTACATATGATGAAATTAATGAACATTTCTAAACCAGTTCTTCTATCAAATAACCATTTCTTATCTAAATTAATCTCATCGTAACGCCACTTATTGTACCAGGGCACCATTGGTGGTAAGTTGGGTATATTGATCAATTTATTCTTTTGTGTTGAGGCCATTTTGTTAATTATCAAATCTCGTAGTTTTACAAATTCACTAAATCTCTTATATTTTTCAATAATAATATCAATATTCCTCTCTTCATTCTTTATTATTATACTTACTTTCCAAACAACAAATTTACTACCTGTATCGCCATATACTATTGTACAATCGCTAATTTTAATCTTATTAATGTACATCTCATTTTCATTAATTATTTGTTCATTATCTTGGTTATCGACTAAATTTATAGGTTCTGGGGATAAAACAGAAACACGATTGTTCCTACTCATCATTTATTGATTCGTTGTTGGTGTAGTTTATAGCTACTGTTTAGCTCATCTGCGTGTATAGCCCAAGTAAACCTTTTTGAATATTTTATGCATTTTTATATGTGGCTTGATCATTATTTAAAGGGAGTGAAAAAAAAAAGGCCTTGAAAATGAAATATGTTTGAAAAATAAAAAAAAATCATTATTATTACTGTTTTCACTATAAAAAGGGACAGAAGGATTTATAAAAGTAACGACATATATATAGATATATATATATATATATATTAACAGTATATACCATGTATCATTTGGGAAGAGTGTTAAATAAGTAAGAATAAAGTGGAGTATTTATAGTTTTGTACTTTTCATTAAACATGCTCTAGTTTATTATTCATAGGACGACGCTTAAGCAAAAGTTGGGAAATTTTGTCCTAACCAAGTCCATGGATCATTAAATCTAATATTATTATTTAAATCAGAAATTGAGTTTAATTCAGTTTCAGTTAAAGTTAATTTTTGGTCAATTAATAAATTTTCCAATAATCTTTCCTTTTTGGAAGATTTTGGAATAATTGCTATACCATTTTGTGTTGCCCATCTTAATAATACTTGTGAAGTTGAAACGTTATGGTTATTTGCGATTGTCTTGATAACTTCATGTTCGAATAAAGTTGGAGTATCCAAAGCTAATTTTGAATCCAATTCAATGAATGATTGTGGTCCAAATGAAGAATAAGCAACAACTTGAATATTTTCCTTTTTACAATATTGAATCAAATTTTTTTGTGTTAAATATGGATGATGTTCAATTTGTAAAGCGACAGGTTTAATTGTACAACCACGTAACAAATCTTGTACTAGAGCACCATTGAAGTTGGAGATACCGATGGATCTGATTAATTTTTCATTGACGCATTCTTCTAAAGCACGGTACGTATCGATCAATGGAACTTTAGCTTCTTGAATGATACCTTTCTGTGCATCTTCTGCGCCTGTATAAAACCCAGGAGGGTATTTTTCTTCAAAAGGTACGAATTTAAAAGCTAATGGGAAATGAATATAGAATAAATCTAAATAATCTAAGCCCATATCTGATAAAGTTCTATTCAAAGCCAATTTGACATGTTTTGGATCATGAAAATTGTTCCAAAGTTTTGATACAATGAATAAGTCTTTTCTTTCTACGATACCATCAGCAATGGCATCACGAATACCTTTACCAACTTCTTTTTCATTACCGTAATCTTGAGCACCATCGAATAATCTATAACCTAGTTTAATAGCGTTATAAATCTGAGTAGAACAAACGTCATTTGGAATCTTCCAACAACCCAAACCAACCAATGGCATACGTAAGCCATTATTCAAAGTGACTAAAGCAGACATTATTTATTATGTTTTTTTCTAAAAATATATATTATATTGTGTTGTTGTATTATATTTCACAATGGAGGACTAGTACTAATACTTATACTAATACTTATACCAATACTAATTAATAGGACGAAAGAAAGGGGACAATGCATTATTTATATATCAAAAAGTTTTTCAAAAAAAGATACAGGGGATGAGGACAGTGCATATAAATAAATATCTAACGAGATTTTAAACACTATTACCAAATCACAATGGCCCTTATTACGTAGCTGGGTGTGTGTGTGTGTGTGGGAGTAAGCCCTACATGGAAGAAAATGAAAAAGAAAATGAAAACTGAAAAGCGAGAGAGAGAGAGAAAGTCCCTAACAGTAGTGTGCTATATAGGTGGTGCGAAAAGGGAGATAACAGGAGATATGATATGTATGTACTACCAGATATGATATGTATTAGATGAGTAACGGTGTTTGTTTTAAGCAGATCATCTGGTGGTATGATCGTATTGCTAGTGCTAGTACAAGTGCTATTACTATGACAAGGTATAATGTATTGAATGGTATCTGTCATCATCAGGATATGTAACTTTCAAAAAAGCCATACAATACAACATGTCGATGACGGTAATGAGATTTGTGTGTGTGTGTGTATAGGTATACCATTTGCCAAGATGCATGTTCCTGTACAATTCAATTCAATTCAATTCAATTCAGCAAGACAGTAGTAGTAATAATAATAAACGGTATCTGGGCAATCTTGCAACGACAAGTTTCTATATTGGCATGGAGTTATATAGCTATATACCTTGCATATGGTATTTGCATATGGTGTTTGCATACACTGTCGTTTATCTTATATGTGGTGGAATACCCACACTGTATGTACTATTTATTCACAACTTACAAATACACCAGTGCATAGCACCAGGGTGCATGGCAGTACTCCACTTCCCCCCACTTCTCCCCCCGCCTTTATTAAAATGAAACTTGCAATGGGCATTTGCCTTTGCCCTTTGTGTTCTGCCCTGTGTTGATTTACTACCGGGGAAGAAGAGAACAGCGCCAATTGACCTCCGGCTATTAATCTTGTCGGTGTAGAGAGTACACCGTAGAAACCACGGGGTTACATACACAATACAAATATACAAATACACTACTAGTAGTATATTTGTAGTAGTAGTAGTGGTGGCCATATGTAATCTCTACAGGAACATCCGGTGGGGGTATACCCCCACCACTGCCACTGGAATGGAAACATACCAGCGCCAGTCCCAGTACCACTACCACTGCCGGTGTTTGAGGATTTGCCATGACCCCTGTTCTGTGGTGTTCCTCTCTTGTGTTTTGCATTTTACTATGGCATGGGTGGCACCACTGGCACTACTCGCTGGTAAATATTCTGGTGGTTTGGTTTGTTTTAGCTATTGGTGCTGGTATACAGTTTCTTTAATATGCTTATATGCTTATATGCTTATACCGTTTGGATAGATTGGATTTCTGAATAATTGGCACTTGTTGCAGTTCAAATTCGTGAAATCACAAAGCGCAGTATTTATTACTCCACCTTTGTAAAACTATTGTAATACACCAGCCAGCACTTCTCGTATTACAAACTTATCCAACTAAAAGAAAAAAAAGAGAAACCTAAATAAATCAAAAAGTATATTGATTAACGTATACATATAGGTATATAGGTATATAGGTATATATATAGGTATATAGGTATATACCTATATAGGTATATGTGATGGGATGGGTTTCTATGCAAGTAATGGATCTGTTTCTTGTGATTCATTTACGTCATTGCTATTTATAATATCTGTATTAGTGATATTGTTATTGTAAACTTCGTCAAATGAACTGTTATCGTTTTGAAACAATTCTCTTTCTAATTCTCTTAACTTCATATCCTTTGCATACAATACATAATGTTGATAAAAATATATTAAATCAAATGCAATAGTGCCCGCACTACCAAATACAAATGGCATTTCATTCATTAAAAATTCAAATTTATCAACAGATTCAAAAAATTTACAACTAGTGAAAATGCTAATGTTATAAGTAAGATTACTTAATAAAGTAGTTGCAAATAAAAATGGTGAAATACCATCCGTTGATCTACGCTGATAATTTTTAATTAATTGTGGTAATCTAGCTCCAACATAAAATGAAGCTCCTAACCATGACATAAATACACCAAATTGACGATTGGCTTGCCCAGGTCCAGGAATTGTCACCGGTGGTGATGCTGATGATGATGATGATGATACTCCATCATTACTTGTGGGGAAAAAAATTGGGAATGCATTGGCTGTACTTAATTGACTGGATATTGTCATCACACTAGCGGCTATCATTGCAGATCGGTGACTATCTCTACTTCTAAATCTTTGTAATATACTCTCTGTGTCTATGTTTTCTTCATCTTCTCCTTCTAATAAATTAGCTGTAACTAATAGAGGCTTGGACTCGTGACTTATTGTAGCTAACTTATTCTTATACAATATACCATAATAATAATATTGAAAACAGACTATAATATCATTACTGAAAAAATAAAATGATAACAAAATTTGAAATGTTAATTGCTTAGTCAATATAGCACCAACAATTGAAGTAATATCACCTAATAACCATGCTAATAAAAAATATGGTGATAAACCTTCCACTGTTTTTGCACGGAAAGTTTCAATCATTTGTGGCATTAATGCAATAAATGATGTTAGAAATGAGATAGAACCATTCAAGTTTGAAAATATTGGCCATAGGCTATCGTGACATGACATGCTTGTTTATGTTTATATTTATATATGGGTAGTTTAATGAATATAGGTAAACAGTGAAAAAATAATAACAAAAATCTTCAAAACTAAAAAAAAGAGTCAACAAACTAACAAACAAACTAATTAAACTTTCTTATATGCTAATGCAATTCTTACTATAATGTTACAGTACCGTCAACTGAGTAATACACTCAAAGTGTGCTTCAAATATTTCCAGAACGATAGTTCAGATACAGTAAATCAACAGCGAAGTTATTCTTCTCGTTATCCTTTTTGTATATCAATTGAGTTTAAATCAAATAGATATCACCAAAACTCCCTACAAATATATAGGATAGCCGTGTTACAGATATGATAATAACAAACCAGGAGATTTTCAATGGTAAATATATGTATTTATATCGTTACTTTGTCAAACAAACAGCACAACTCATCGATTTATTTACTTCAATTAAAATGTCTCCAAATTGGTTGACTATTTTTTTTTTTTTTTTTTTGTTACTGGTCGTAAGAAATTTTATTGTTATAATGACTGAGAAAATAAAGAGATAAGAATAATATGATAACAACAATAAAAAGATATTGATGAAGTCAATAAACTTGTGAAAATGAAGTAAATAATGGATATAATATTTAGTTATATCATCTATAAAAGGGTGTCTATATTTGTATATGGTTATATATATATAAATATATATATTTGAGTATGAATTTGGAAACATTGTATGGATATGTCTCTTGTTTTATTTTATTTTATAATAATTAAGATTAAAACTTCTTATAATAATGCAACCATTTGTTGACGAATAAACTGTTGATATAAGTTTCATCGACCAAATGATCTAATGGCATTGGTATGCAAAATGACTGATCATCTAGTTTAGGTAAACTTTTTAAATCGTTAAACCCGAAATGGTAATTTAATAATACATTTAATGCAAAGGATATTAAAATTTTATATTCTACAACAACTTTTTGTGATTTATAGTATTCCCATGATTTATTAACGAATTTCTCTGTCTTAATTGGAGAATTTTTAAAACTTTGGCTGTTTGATACAATAATAATATCAAGAATCCACATAAATAAATTATGATCAATTCTTTCGAGTATATTCCACCATGTTGTTGCATTTAAACAAGATGAATTGAATTCACTTTTAAAACTTTCATCTTGATTCAAATAATGTGCTACAACACCTCTTGGTTCTAATATTTTTGTATCATATTTTTCTTTACAAATATCATTGAAACAGGTTAATTGAATTAAGTTAACTAGATCCCAAACTTGATCTAAAGAATAGTTTGTTGAATCATCTATTAAGAAATGATGAAATAGCAGTTCATCACCTGGTACTAAACCCTGTTGTGAGATTGATTTTAATTGTAATAATAATAATAAATTAGTTGAAATTTCTTGATTACCACTGATTCTTTTTTCAATACCATTTTCAATTAATTTTTGAATTTCAACTTCTTTATTTCTTGGGAAATCCATTTTATTTAACAATTGCATCATTTCTTTAAAAGATTCGATATATTGTTTTGATATTATTCTTACATCACTTTGTAATAATTCATCATAAATTTTATACCTTGATTCTGAAGTTAATGGTGTTTCCCAAATCATTTTTTTTAAACTTTGAATAGAAGAATTACGTGTAATTCCACTATCTAATAATAAAATATATTTTTGTTTATTTGTTTCATTTTTTATATTTCTTTCTTCAGTTTCTTTATTTCTATCAAGTTGTTCAAATGATGCAACACTCATACTTTTTGAAATTTCCTTTTCATGTAGTTTCTTTTCGTGACTGTCTTTTGGTGGTAACCAACTTGGTCTTGAATGACTTACAATATCTAATTTATTTTCTGACACTAACAATAAATCTTCCATACCATTATTACTAGCATCTTTAAATTCAATTGGTAAACATTCTGCAGAATCTACTCTTTCGCTTAATTTACTTTTAGATAATCTATTTGAAGAACGAATGTAGACAGATGATAAATTATCTGTTGTTTCTTTTATGAACTGAATATCTGAAGTATTATTAATACCAGGAATTTGAGAAGTTGACATTGCAGAGAAATCAAAGTTTGATGATTGTGGATTACTATGAAATAATACATTGGGACTTAATGGATGTCTTCTTGGCGAAGTGCCTCTTTTAGAGTTCGTATTGCTATTACTATGGTTGTGATTATTATGATCGTTATTATTATGATGATGATGGTGATTATGATTAGAGTTATCATTGTTATTATTATTAGGATTAGGAGTAGATAGAAATGAGCTTGTTGAAAATGAAGCCATTGGTATATTCCAAATTAATGAATCATCTATATCCCCTTCTTGTAATTCTAAATTTGAAGATTCTTGTTCATCATAAAATTTTTCTCTATTTCTAATTGATGTTCTTAATGAATTATCATTTTTAACTTTACGTAAACGATAACGTTGCGATGGTGTTAAATATTGATTTTGTAATTTTGTTGACAATATAGCTGAAGTACTATTTGAATGTTCATATAATGAAGGACCGTTTAAAAAAGATTTTTTCGATTTATTATTACTGTTGTTATTAGATATGCTATTGGTGTTGTTGCTGTTATTAGGTGATGCAGCAGTATTTGAAATAGAAATATGCGATTGTGCCTTTTTACCATTTTGGAAAAAATATTTTGTTCTAGTATTATTATTGTTATTGTTATTATTATCATTATTATTATTATTACTACTATCATCACGTATAGTTGACACACTATTATTTGAAATTTGTGATTCATTTATTGTATTTTCACCAATAGAACTAACCATACTAATATCTTGATCATTTGAAATTGAATTAGTTGATGCAATAGACAATCTATTCATTGATGAATTTAATGATTGTGTATTACTATTATTATCAGTATTATTCGATGATGAAAAAAGTTCAGATTCTTTCGTAATTATTGAATCATCAGAAACTGGACTAATATCACTATTTGAATTTGAATTATTATTCATATATTTTATTGGTTGTGGTAAATCTGTTGTATCTATATTATTAACATTTGAATATGATGAAGTATTCGATAACAAATTATCACCTGGCCTTCTTGCAATGCCCAAACCTATTCTTTTATTCTTATTACTATTTGTACTATTCTGAGAAGATGTAGAATAGCTACTCGTTGGTCTTGTAGTAGAAGAATGTGGAATACGAAGAGAATCTTCAGTATTGATAATATTAGTTGCAATAGACATTATTTAATACAAATATTGTATTTACCAAATTACTCTTCAAAGCCCTGAGTCTATCTATCTAGCTATCTATATAACTTACTAATAACGTAAACGAAAATACGCAAAGCACACACAAACAGGTTTCAATTAAACTTTCAACCACTTGACAGTATCACTCTACAGGAACTTCAGGGCACACACGATTATAAATCTTTAACTTGTATGTAACTACTGAAAATATATTCTCTACAAACTGAAAAAGAAAATACCAAGAGATACAAAATACAAAAATACCAAGACAATATATACATATTTTGTCATAATTCAGATAAATCTATACATATGGTGGTTGTATGGCTGATAGCGGAACAGAACGGTATATTCCATGCTATTCCAATCATTCAAACAATCACTACCAGACTGATCCTTCATACCTATTGCTAACATACATACAAACAAACAACAAACACACACGCACTACAAACCTTCCATCACCCCCATCAGATTTGGTCCCTGATAGAATAACTTGATCTCACTTTGTTTGTTTGTTTAGTTTCTTTCACTTTCTTCTCGAGATGGATATTTTGGATATTTTTTTTTTCACTTTTTTTGGTGAAAAATTTTTTCTGTTTTGGATATTTAAAATGCACGTGAAGGGACATTAGCTAAATTTGGTGAAAATTAAGAGGTGATGATCTATCTGTGAAAGTGGGATGGGATGGGATGAGATGGAATAGGATGGTACAGAGGAAAGGAAGGTATTTAAGAGCTAATTTGTTTTTGAGAGAGATTGATTTGGAAGAATGGAGTTTTGAATGGAAAGAGTACAACGTACCATGAATATCAGTGCCACCTTAAATGTAGTTAGATTATTATATAATCCAAAATTATGTATGCCTCATATGACAGTTTCTAATTTTAATCAATTACCGGTACCATTGCATTCAAATATTAAAGCGATCGTATTAGATAAAGATAATTGTTTTGCTTATCCGTATACAGATGAGATATTTGACGAATATGTAGACAAGATGAATTCTTTGAAAAAATATTATTCAAAAGATTCATTATTGATCGTAAGTAATTCAGCAGGTTCTTGTGATGATATAGATTATAAACAGGCAAGTTTGTTAGAATTGAAAACTGGTATTAATGTATTGAGGCATGAAACTAAAAAACCTGGTTGTAAAAATGAAATTATAAAATATTTTAAAGATAAAAAAATTATAGAAAATTCAAATCAAATTGCTGTTATTGGTGATAGATTATTTACGGACATTTTAATGGCAAATTTAATGGGTTCATATGGTATTTGGGTAAAAGATGGTGTCAAAATTTCAAGTAATCCAATTGTAAAATTTGAAAAATCATTATATAATTTTTTGAAAAAATAATATACACGCAGTATATATATTATTCCTCCTGTAAATAAATAAATTATTAATATAGTATACATTGAAATTAAAAGTAACATACAGATATATAAATATATATAGATATATAAACATTTCTTCTTCTTTCCTTTATTTTTTTGTTTTTTTTAGTTTGTTTGTTTTTTTATATTACAAATAGTAAATTATCTTTTTTTTATTTTTAGTAGATTAAAACCAAGACATATACGTAACATCTGTCTTTGCTAAATTTCTAGGATTCACTGCAGAACTAATACAATCTAAAATAAATTGTGTAGTTACAGCTGGTACTGAACTGATATGGCTTAATTGTGCAACTTTTCTAATAATTAAATCAACATTAGTTTGAACCATTTCACGTAATTGTGGATTTTCAACAATTGGACGATGTAAATTACTATACCATGAAATAATTTCATCACGAATAAATAATGTCAAATATGTATTTAACTCATTATCTGGTTCCATTAATGCCTTGGATATAGTGAAAATATCAATCGCAAATATACCTTCTAGTGCAGAATCACCAATTAATTTTTGAATATTTGGTGTTAATCTAAATGGGACAGGTTCATTATTATGGAAAATTGGTGCATCGCCTGGTAAATTGACATCATGATTTTGAATTAATGGTTTAACTCTTTCATATGGATATCTTGATGGTAACATTTCCAATGTAAATACATTACCAGATTTTTTGTCAATATGAATCTTGTGAGGTGTACGATTATTAATCATCATCATATAAGTCATGAATACAAAAGTACCATAATGAGATGTAAATTGTTTTCTAAATAACCAAAAATCTTCAAATTGAGTAAACAAAGATGAGAAATAATCTTTTAATACTGTAGTTGGTAAGAACATTGATTGTATTGAACTAAATATTTCAACCTTAACAACAGTTATATCTGGTGTTGGAAGTGCTTTATCATGTGCATAATTTAATTGATTGAGAACAAAATCTTGAACAGCATCAGGATCTAATCCCTTTTGAGAACAATATTCATCGTAAATTTGATGCATTGTAATAAATGATGCACTGTCGTTCATTATACGAACTTGAGGAGATAATGGAACAGCAATAGGTAGTGAAAAGTGTATGTTACGACGTCTTGTTTGAACATTCTTTGATAAAGTTTCATTAAACAATCTGTATAATTGGAACATTCTTTCTTCTCTCCTGGAATGACGCACAGCTGGGTACTGTACAGCAAATGGATGAATACTACCATCATGACCACGGATTGTAATTCTTCTATAAGAAGAATGAGTTCCACGAACGAAATCAACCTTAGGTAAGAATTTAGCAACTTTGATGAAATGACTATTGCTGTCTTTATTTAACAAATATTGACCTGGAATTTCAATATCTTCAAATTTTTGGTGATGGAAATTACTCAAATGAGGACATAATCTCTCTAAATATTCAATCTTTGGAGCTCTGTCTACTTTGTTTTCAATACGCCTACGCCAGTAACGTAACCTTTTAATGTATGTTTCAAAATCAGGTTTACTGTCAATAAAATCAGCATTAAATTTTGGACGAATATGTGCAGACAATAAAGTTTCTGAAAATCTGATTAAATTTGCCTCAGTGTTTGAAGGTAAACTTGGGTTGCCTCTAGGTAAAGGAAGACGGTTATAATTGAATGTAGCATCAAACAATAGAACATTAATTAATCTGAACAAATCCTCATCTGTGGTAGTTTTAAATCTTTCATTAATTTGAGCAACCAATGATTCTAGGGAAAGTGCCAGTAATGGATATGCAGTCTTCAAAATATTGTTTAATTCTTGCAAGTATTCCCATGGTTGACGAGAACTATTTTCCTCAGATGAGCCTTGACCAGCCGTATCAGTTTTTTCTCCTATTACAGCTTGGGTCTGTCTTTGAATGACAGCAAAATCTTCTTTGGTGGTACGTAATTGGAAATGTAATGCTTGGGGGTAACTTTTAGCAATTCTAATTAAAATTTGACGCACCATATTTGCTTCTTTATGTGACAAAGATGTAAGTAATTGTGGAATAAATGTAATCCAATACCAGACAGGTACTTCTCCTCTGAAGGATTCAAAAGCGTTGGACAAGGAGCCAGAAGCATCATCCATACTAATTAACCACAAAATTCTACACAATAATTTTCTTGTCTTAGACTTTTTGTACAAACCAGCAGCTTGTAAATAACAACTAATAGCATTACTAGCAAAACTGATATTAGTTGGTTCTTCTGACAAACGGCGATCATTAAAGAAACCCCATTGAGCCCAAGCTTTAGCTAAGTTCAAATCAATTTGTACCGCAGTTGCAAATGCTTGGTTAGCCTCATCATGAGCCCTTAGTTTAGATAAAAACATACCCTTCAAAGTAAAAAATTCGGCCTTTTGAACCGTACCAAAATAGACTAGATTAGTATTGCTAATAACATCCAAACCAGTTGTTAATTCATTCATATTTTGATAATGACATTTTGCCTGTTCACGTAATTTCAAGAAGGCTTCTTGAATTTCAATGTTGGGTAATGTATAAATTCTTGCTAATTGACTGATACATACTTCGGGCATATTATGTCTTCTAGCAACATGTGCAAACCTATTTATAACCCATGCAATCTCATGGTAGCCTCTATAAGCATGTGTATTTATGTTATTATTACTATTAGCTTGCTGCAAAGCAGGTACCAGTGGTAAGTAAGCATTATTAATGACTTGGAATGCATGTTGTCTCCACGTCACTAAATCATTCCACATATTAACATCATCCCATATATTAGGTAAACGATCTCTCCAAGCTTGAAGAACCCTTTTAATTTCTTGTGCTTTCGCATCTAGATTTTGAACCGTGGTAGCATGTAGGTTGGCATATAACTGTGTTGCCTCCAAAAATTCAATATACTGTTGGAAACTATGTAATAACCATTTATGTGCAGGGCTTAATCTCTCAGGTAAAGAGGCCCATTTATTCAAACTCAATTGAATACCTTCATCGCATAAACGTCTTACATCTTGATCACCTTTTCTATTGTCAGCAAATTCTTGTAGTGCCAAAAATGTCTCAAACATTTGTCTACGAGGCGTTGGCACATCCATGACACTCTTGACAGATTGTTCAAGAGCTTCACGATCGGTATTCCAATCAGCTACTCTCCAACCACACTCAAGTAATAAATCAGTAAAACCTTCATGTTTTGCTAACTCTGTTAAGATGTCCCAATGTTGAAGTTTTTCAGCACAAATAATCCAATTGTCTTCCCATAAAGCATATTCAGATTCAGAATAAGGTAACGACCCACTACGTGCCTTCACTTGGGCAACTTCGTATAATTGTTGAGCTTTGTCCCACATACCGACTTGTTCGAAGGATAAGGCAATATTAGTCTCACTATATTTTGCTCTTCTTCTCCATAGTCCATAAAACATATCTTCCTCTTGTAAATTTAGGTATAACTCTAATAAAGCGTCCTCATTTGCTTCAATAATTTTTGTATTGTCAATTGAAGTATTTACTTGGATTGCCTCTAAAATCTTAATAGACTGATACCATGAGTTGTACGAAATTGCCAAATATTTGACAAGATGTGGTGGTAACTCTAAGGATTCGACTCTACTAATAGAATCTAATAACATGGTTATAACATTCACTCTAGATGTCAATTGTTTCGTATGATAATTTTTGGACAATAACGAAATTAGGGAACGAACAAATCCATATTTCTCATTTCTTGGAATACATTTATAAACTTGAGGAAATAGATTACACCATGCTTTGTGAATAGCATTCGGATCTTGATAGAACATTTCCACAAGGGGATCAAAAATATCACCAGTACTAATATTACAAATTTGACTGAAATTATTAATGTGATTTTTCACAAATTTGGATAAGTCGGTATTTGACGCTTCAGCTGGTAAGTTGGTATCTTCCGTAATAAATTCCTTCAAAAGAGAAGGAGAAGATAAACTAAATGCGTTGTTTAGAGTCAATAATTGATCTTTCTCGAACGAACCATATAATAATTGTAGGGATTGGTTTAACCATGGATAGTCTGCAATAAATTCCCAATTCTGATCACGAATTATATAGTAAAGTCTCTCTTTTACATCACGTTCCAAACTATTATCAAGAATATCCATGAATTTCTTTCTGATAGTAACATCCTGCACTCTTGTACCAACAAGGAATGGTTGTTCCATGCGAACAGTGATCTCAGTATTATTGAAATGCTTTTTATCAAATAATTCCAAAATAATCTCATAAAACATATTTGATAAGGATGGTTCACCTCTCACTTCAAAAGCAAGCATTTTGGTTAAAATAGCAGCTTTTTCTTTTACGGTTGGAAATATTTCATTATTAAAGACCCACTTTTTGGTAATTAGTATTATTTTTCTCAAAAAATCTTGATTCATGGAACGGTCGATTAATAAAGCAACAGTAGATAAGAAAGGACGACGAGAATCGCCTAAATATGAAACCTTTGTTGATAATATGCATAATACTTTTTCAAGTAATTTCGTGGTTATTCTAGATTCTTCGATGGCAGCAGCATCTTTCGGTTGTGAAGTGCTTAAATGATCTTTGCACAATTTACTAAATATTTTCATAGTATTTCCAAGTAATGGATCT
This sequence comes from Vanderwaltozyma yarrowii, assembly GCA_030568135.1. Lineage (NCBI taxonomy): Eukaryota > Fungi > Ascomycota > Saccharomycetes > Saccharomycetales > Saccharomycetaceae > Vanderwaltozyma > Vanderwaltozyma yarrowii. Next base: position 14,768 of record JAJLTL010000116.1, read on the forward strand.
ACACTTTGTGGGAAATTCATAAATAATGTCCATTCCAACATCACACCGGCTGCGATTGAAGATGTTCCCTGTAAATCTTGCCCAATAATAGTCGTTAGAGTTGTGACAAAAGTTTTACCTACAGTATCCTCTTCCGTTTCGATAATAACTTCTTTGATCTTAATTGCCTTTAAAATCAAGTTTACCACTTTTTGAAGAACTTCCTGAACATCGTGATGATCAGCACGCAAACATTTATCTAATAAGCTTTGAATAACAACCAGGTTGTTCATGATCCACTCTGGTTTTCTATTTCTAAACAATATGTATAGAACATCTAAAGCATTCATGCAGTAGTGTAAAATATTTTCTGACCCTAAATCTTGATAATTTAGAAATTTTTCAAAGTAATTTAATTTTACGTTAACATCAGGCCAATGTCCTTCAGAAAGTAAAGTTGATAAAATATTCAAAGCATTTACACCAAGTTCCGTTTCTGATGCTCTGTGGTTGCTTGCACAAATATATCTAATCAAAAATGCAATATACATCTCACGAATATGCATCGGAATGGTATAAGGTTTACCTGGAATAGGAACAATGGCTTTATTATCATTGTCATTATCATCCATATTTGTATCACCATCTGCATCTTGCTTGATTTCAGCTGGTAATAGTAAAGCCTTTTCTTCCCAAGTCAAAACCATCGAAGCTAAATCTATTGCCAAAGCATGATTATCTTGATTTGGGTTCGGCATGAATGTTATCTTATTCATATGATGGATAATATTTAAAATGAATAAATCTCTTGAATTAAAAAATAAATCGGGATGATTGATTAAGAAGCGATACAGAGCATTATTTTGCCCAGAATTATTTTCGAAAATTACACGTTTTACCCAGTTAACCCAATTTCCCGGTGTGCCGGCATCATTCATACGAGTATGAATAACAGGTGCTAAAATATCTAAAGATTGTCTCACTAAATGGCGAGCTTCTGGTTGCGAACATCTTAAGACTGCAACAAAAACCTGTGTCACAACCTTTATTGGGAAGTCAAACTTTGATATGAAGCAAGAAGTGACCAAATATGCCGCTTGCTTTATCAACGTATCTTCGACCTTAATAAAATGCCAAATAAACTTAATAATACTTTTACGAATATCTGTAATTTGATTTGGTGCCCATTTTATGAACGCGGCCGATAGTTGTAGTAATTCAAAACGATATATATCGTGTTGACCAGCTTCATTACTCAATAAAATTTCATTTGATGACATCCATATTTTACGGTGGATTAAATCTAACCATTCTGGTTTTGAATTTGCAACAAAAAACTTTTCGATGGAATTTGAATTTACACTGGCTTTAATAAATGTCGCATTAACAATGTTTTGTAGTACAAATACTCCGGCTTCGATATGTCTATCACTTAATACAAATGATAATGCCTCTGATAGATATTTATTTTGATACTCAACATCGTCAGAACTGACAATATCATCGAAAATAAATTTCTCGATGGAATAAGATAATTGAATCTTACTTGAGATAGCAAATTCAATAAAATCAAATAAAAGATATCTATCCTCAAGGTGGAAAGTGAAATATTTTAGATACAGTAATTGGAATTTTTCAATTGCCTGGCTCAGTTGTAAGTTATCAATATAAAAACTATTTTCCTTTATTGTTTGTAATGTTAAGGTCAACATATCTTTTAGTTTAAATATCATATCCTTTTTGTCCTTTAACCAATCATCACCTCTAATTTTTGCCATAGTGTCAAATAAGTCCACCATATTGGTGAAAAAACTAACAACACGAACTTGATTCGAAGGAATATTGGATATATAATAATCATAGAAATTATCCATCTCCTTCTCAAAACTATCAGCTAAATCAGCTGCTTCTGGTAGTTGAATGATACTACACATAAACAAAATCAATTGCCTTAACGCCATATTCTTCTTGAAATATTCAGTGACCGAAACGTGAAATCTATTTAAGTATTTTGCTAATGGTAAACGGAATGGAGAACCTAATTGTAATCTTAATTTTCTTTCCAATAACATTACCTTCAACATCAAGTCATTCAAAAACATATCTGCTTGAGGTGGTAACAAATGGAAAATATTGATAATACTAGAGATAATTCTAGTAGGTGTTTGCTCTTGAATATCTTGCCCAAAAATGGTATCAAGTACTTCAAATTTACACCAGGCATTTAAATGATCTAAAAGTTTTCTACCAATCTCTACCTTGAAATAGGCTATCAATAGTTCAAGTAGTCTTGATAAAGACTCTAAACCATGTACCGTTAACTTTTGATGATCTGATAAGTTCATTAGCATTGGTTTTAAACCATTTTGCAATAATTCCTTTGGTAACTTGGAATTTTCGGCTAATACGTCCTTTAAGGCATGATATGTAGTATCAATAATCTCAGGTGAACTTTTTAACATAGATTTGAAAAAGACTGCTAAAATACGAATTCTGACGTTACCTTGTTGAGCAGAAGCAAATTTTTCATTCTTTAGAGCAATGGCCAGCAATTTAATACAAGCCACTCTTAGTTGGATTAGCTGCTCTGATGTTCTATACTCAGATGCTCTTTGAATTGTAGATAAAGATTCATCTTCTGCATCTGCTAAAACAATAGCCTCTTGCAATAGTCTGAATAGTTCCTCTTCAAAGGTCAAAAAAGTGTCTGGCAACCCTAAACAGTAGGTAATAGCGTCGACATTACCAATTTGCATCGCAAAGGGTAAAGCTCTTAAGGGTTTAGCAAAAATTGGGGACAACAAGAAATTTTTCGAGTGATCCATTAATTTAACAATTGAAATATTTGTGGTGGTCGAAATAACCTCTAAACATTTTTGACAAGCATCTCTCACTTTAGTATTAGAATTACTTAATTCACAAACAATATCAGTTAAAGTATTTTGAAGAGACTTTGAAGTCAAATCTTCTTCTTTTACTGTTGCACAGGTACTTGTTAAAATATCGACTAACAAATTTTCTGCATCAGTAACAATAGCAGTAGGTGCTTCCGAAGGAGTATCTTTTAATACAAAGAGTAAAGCATCGACTAACTCAAATCTAGATTCCTTCAAAAAGTCGGCTGGAACTTCAATATCTTTGATTAAAGTTTTTATACCAAGAACACCTGCTCTTTTCTCAAAAAATGCCTCATCATAACAATGGTGAATAAATTGTTTTAATAAATCATAAACAAATGAGTGTGAAAGGAATAAACTCTCCCCATATATCAATTTGCTGTCTTCATATATTTTTTTTATTGCGGAAACAGCAGCTTCTCGAACATCAGATATATAACTCGAGAGTGCAAAAGAAATAGCTTTGATTAAAATTTTACAGCTAATCATTATGTCTGGTTGTTTCATATCGATATTGAAAACGCTACTAAAGTTTCTTTTATCCAACAAAGTTTTATTCACTTGTAGTAAGCAAAAATGATTAATTAAATGGTTCAATAAGGCAGAAGCCTCGTCTTTCAGTTCAGATATTGAAGTAGCGAAAAATGTGGACTCTAGAAGTTTCACTACAAGTTTTTCTTGATTAGTAAATTCAGAATCTTTTGTAGCAGGTTCCATTTCAAAATCTGGTGAAACTTCGATTTTTTCAACCATTGGAACTTTAATGGCAGTTTCCAATATCACATCATAATTATCTGGAAATACAGCCGATGATTTTATAAATAATAGTAACACAGAAGTTACATATTTATAGGCACTCCTTTTATAATGAGTGTCGATACGGTGGTCTTCTAAAATATTAATAGCAGATTGTATGCATGGTGTGACGGACAATGGAATTTCTTCGAAAATACCATTTACTTTAAATAGAGCATTAATTTCAATATCGAGTTCATCTTTAGTTTTCAAATCAGAAGGTTCCTTCAAGAAACGACGATTTCTACCACCTAATTTTCCTAAAATCCTGACTGCTGTATGACTAATTGTATGGTTAAACGGTTGTGGTTTCAATAAACTGACTAATGATTTCATGACATCTTCGATCACAGGTTCAATGATTGGATCGAAATATTCTGCTGTCAAATTGTCAATACATAGCTCTAGAGTTCTTAACCCTTGTGAGATTAGGTCTGGGTATCCTTGTAGTGCATAAACTAGGGGGTTCATTAAATGTGGTAAATAAGGAGCTAGTACACTTAAACGTACTGGAACTGTGATGCATAATTCAACGTACAGATCACGTTCATTAGGTAAACGTGCGGTCATTATCATCTCATTTAACGATTGTAATAAAAATTGAAGAATTGGTTTAATTGATCTGTATAAGTTCTCAAATCTACCTCCCCCGATACTTCTAAATAAAGTACGAATTAGATAAAAGTACACTAAAGGTTCTTCTGCTGTAGCTGAATATTTAACAGAGTCCAAAATAAGGTCATTAAGATGTGGTAATAATACAATTTCGTTAATATTTGGGAATAAATTAACAGACATGAATGATAATTTGAACAAACGAATAAGGATATTTGATTCATTAAAGTTTATGTTGCCTAGGTCTTTTAATTTTGTTTTCAAAAATCTCAGTAATATACCGGCAAAGTTAGGGGAAGTTACTTCACTTGTTAAAAAGGATTGTGCAACGTATAGTAAAGCAGAATCTTCTAGCATAGATTCATACATAAAATCAATTTCTGATTCAATAATTTCATTAAAAGTAGAACTATCCATTTGCATAAACATTATTGCTAAGTAATCCATTAATTCTCTTCCATCTTTTGTAGCTGAGACTGGTAGACTAGGCATAGATATATCAAAATGTCTTTTAGGATCCGGTTTAGGTTTACTATCATTACTTGAAAAGAATTTTAAACCAATAATGCATTCATGGAATAGTTGCTTGAAAACTAGAACTTCTTCATAAGAAAATACTCTCGATACAGATGCCCATTGTTTAGGATTTGCCACAGTATATTCATTCGGAGGTGGATTAAAGACTTTCAAATCATGTATAATAGTTTTTAAGAAAGACATTAATGTACGGTAAAGATAAAATGCATCTTTTATAGGATCAGTTGGTGGTAGTGGAGTTATGATTATTGGGGAATGATTTTTGATATCAAACATATCTATATCAACGTTATCTGTATCTATATCCATTTTCACATCAAGTTCTTCGATTTTCTCTTCATTTTCGTTAAGTTCAATAACTGAAAGAAGTTTATTCATAAATTCATCTGAATCATGATTATCACTTGAACTTGCTTCTTGTAACTGTAATGTTTTAGATTGTTTATTATTTTCATGTTTTTTGTGGTATTGCCTGATGATATTGTATTCTCTGTTTAACAATCTACATCTACTCATATAAACATCAATGATGATCATTAACAATTTTTTTGCTCTTGGGGCTTCTTGTGGATTTTCTTTCCCAAGCTTTAAAATCCTTTCAACTAAATTTAAGAGTAATTTGGCACTCATTATTTGAACAGTTAAGGCTAATGATTGATCTAATAGGTATCCAGTGTACATTTTTATAGTTTTTTCGATATCATCTAAATGCAGTTCAGCTCTAACATTGTGAATAAAATCAGCAACAGTACTGTAAGCCAATGGTCTTAATGTTTCGTGTGTAGTAAACCCAGAACCGATTAAAACTTCTTCATCAAATAAATAATCTAATTTTGGCAAAAATAGTTTCTTATAATTTGTTGATAGAATATGTCTGGTTGCATGTAATAATTCTTTTCTTGCTGATGACAGTTCAGATGGACAATCTTGTAATAATCTCATGATTAAATCAGGAACAAATCCAACGTATTTTTGTAGAAAATCTGATCCATAACCTCTGATGAAGACATAAGCTAAAAAGGAGATTGCTTTAATTTGAGATAAAATGAATTCACAAAAGGCAGCTCTATTTTTAATATTTTTTGAAACAGAAGTAAATCTCTTTCCTTGTTCTTCACTTTCTTTACGAGCATTCATTTGTTGTTCAACTTGAATATTCAATAAATCCATAACTAAAGGTGTAAATTCGGGTAAAGATGTGGTTGTTAATTGTTTATATGATGAGTACAATGTTACCATTGTTATAGGACATTCCGACAAAATTTTGAACGATAACATTGTAGTTCTTAATTTTGTTGAGCCTGATAAATTTTTAGAGGCCATTGTATTCTCATTAGCATATTGTAATTGATTTGACTCAATACCTTCATTCAAGATCTGATCATCAGCAGCATCATCGGAATTTAAAAGATCATTATCTTCTTCTGTGCTATCGCTGAAAGTTTCTTTCACTAGTTGTGGTGTATTTTGATAAATTTGCAAAATAATCTTTATGAATTGATCAACTTTATCTTGTAATAATAGTTTATAAGATTTAAACAATGTTGTTAAAACTTTCATACATAGTATACCGTTTTCTTCATTCTCATTAGGCAACATCTCAATTAAAGCATCTAGCACAGTTATCACGTGTGGTTCAAATGCTTGATTCATTGGACATCTGTTTATTATATCTAATATTAGATTTCTCAGTTTATGTTCAGGTGAAGTTCCATCAAAAGTTATTGGTATAGTTTCTAATTCTTTCAATAATGCAGGTATAACAGCCTTTAAAAAACCTTCATATTCTTCAGATGAGTTTAATAATTCGATAATATCACAGATTTCTGATAATGCAGAATGTTTTGATTGCAATGTTGTATTTTCATCATTGCACTGTGTGACAAAATGATCGATTTGTTCTTTAAAAGACATGACCAATCAGTTGCTCAGTGATAGTTCAAGTTACTCGAATCTGGTTGTAACTTCACGTGAATGTATACTTATATTATGGTATAAATAACAATTAAAATATAACGACAATTGCAAATTGATAATTTTATAATTGAATTGAGTTGTTTTAAACTCAGAGGAATACTGTCAATATCTGATGCTTGTTACTATTATTTTGGAGATAAATGGAAAGAAACAGAGATGATTTTGTTTGATGAAAAAAGATTCAATTGACTGGGAAAAAAAAGCGGTCACGTGCAATATCCCAAATAGGAAAGAAATAGAATTTTAAAATCAGTCGCGTTAATTCAAAGAGAAATACTATTAAAATAGATCATAATTGTTATCAATATAACTAACAATATATATGTAAACTATCTGTATTAAGTTCAGGTCTAAAAAGATGATTTTTAATAGGGAAAAACAAAATCAATTCAAAAACCAAAAAAAATTTAAATGCTCCTGGGGAGGTTCGAACTCTCGACCTTCAGATTATGAGACTGACGCTCTGCCGACTGAGCTACAGAAGCAACTAATTCTGGCTTAGAAAATTTAACTCTTTGCTATGATGCAAGTTTCAAATCATGCCGAAACAATTTTAATTCTTTATTATTTGAGCTGAAAGATGTCATAATATCACAATGCTTTTGATGACTGGATAGATATAGATATTACTCGAAATTTTAATAGCTCTGCTATCTTTAGGAACAATCAATTGAACTGTTTAATATAATAACAATATATAACAAGCTATCATGAACAAAATCGAAAGAGAACGATGAATTATCGTGATTTAGCGCATCTTAGAATACAGTAAGATTTGCTCTTCAGTATATATATTTCAAAAATAAAAGAATTTAGATTGTATTAGTCTTTTCCATTTTGAATTCTTCTATATTTCTTTGTAGTATGTGCTCTTAACTAGTTTAAACGCCAAAGGGGAGAGATATATCTTACATTCTTATTAACAAATATAATTACAAGCTTTTATATAAACAATAAAATCAATTGTATGGATTCTATTTATGATATCTCTAACGATTTTCACTGACAATTTCTTATCTTTTTAGTTTAGAAAACAATTATGAAATATATATTTAAAGTTTTATAAGAGTATTTGAGATTTCGGAAAGTAGGAAAGTTCATCATAACAAACAAAATAGCAATTACAGAAGTAAATTCTTCTCTTTAAAATTTTTAATGAAGTTTGTAGTACCTTCTAAATAAAAAAATAAAATTCAATATAATAATATGCTTAAATAGTACAATAACTCAAAATAGCTGAACAGATATACATTCACTATTGATTTTTTACGTAACATATAGTAAACTGCTGATCTAACAATGGAAACAGAACTTTTAATTTTAACTAGATTGGATGTTCAGTTATATTTGGAATGATATTGAGATGTTTTAGTTCTAATACCCAGTTGTTCAGATAGAAGAATGGCTAATAACTTTGTAATGTAGTGTCATTGTCATAGTTATATGCTTACTTACTAAATTGTAAGCTGGCGTATATAGTGATCCATAGGGTTACAACCGTCCTGCGTATGTTGAGAGGCTGAGAAAAATGACTACTACATCTATATTTTTGTTGGGGTGAAAAACTTATGTAACTTTAAGTTCTAAGTATATTTGATAGGCGATGACAACTGTTTAATTCATTAATATAACAGTACCAACACAACCTATAATCCATAAGCTATATATATTGTATATATGCATCATCCGTTTTACATTCCTGGTTCTTCTATATATAAAAGGAATACTATCATATCCGAATAGTAACTTAGAGAATTCGATTACCATATCATCATCATTTTTAATAATTATAGCTAACGTTTTAAGATTCCAAGAAAAATTAAATATATTTTTTGATATCTAATGCTTACACTTCATTCATTTTTATCAGTCCTACTTTTTAGTTCGTTAGGTTACTCTGCGAACAGTGGGACAAGTAGCAGTAGCTCAAGTACTAGCAGCACGAGGACAACAACTAGCAGGACATCTAGGACAAGCAGTAGCAGATCAAGCAGTAGCAGTAGTTCTTCATCAACATCTGAAATTTTCCCCACCATTATTGTAGGCAAAGATTCCGTAACATTATATTATGTAAATGTAACGTTAGGTGACCCTGAACAACTCCAGAATTTGAGAATAGATATTGCCCAACCTTATATATGGATTCCTTCAATTGAAAATGTCTGCAACGAACTTTATGCCGATTGTGAATCAGGATCTACATATTATCCCGATAGATCAAATACATCGACTCCATACAATCCAGGTTATACCTATCAGTTTAATTTTATTGATTCTATCTTCGTAAATGGTTCTGCTTATTCTGATAGTTTCACATTCATTAACTTGGACCAATCTTCCCAATTTGATATTACTGATAGTGATTCTGATGGTATATACACCAGTAAGTTTACTTCATCATATTTATCGATGCAAAATGTATCTTTTATTAATGCCGATTATTCATATGACTTAAATATTGGTTCATTAGGTTTGGCTGGTAAGATTACTGATAGTACTTCTGATAAAGACGCCGTGAACTTTAATACAGGATTTTTCTTCCAAGATGTTCTAACTGACACAGGTGTTATTAACACATCATCGTATTCTTTATGGTTAGGTGGTGATACATTAACTTACCTTGAATCAGATGATACAAATTCAACGACACTACCTGACTGTGGTAAATTAATTTTAGGTGCTGTAGATCCATCATTATTTGAAGGTGAGTTTGTTCAATTTGATATGATTCCATATCAAGATCCTGATACCAATGAGATTTCTTATGGGTATCCAATTGTACCAATGGGTCCATTATACATTGTTTCTAATACTGGTGTATCATTAAACATGACTACTAAAGATTTCTTAGAACCTGCATTATTAGATTCCAGATTTACTAATTCACGTTTACCAGTTGATACGATTATTCAAATTGCTATTCAAATCGGAGCTTCATATGTGGAGACTTTAAGTAGTTGGGTAGTTGCATGTTCAATTGCCGAAGAAAATGTAATGCTTGATTTTTATTTTGGAGGTATGCCAATCAGCGTACCATTAGAAGAATTTTTAAGTGAAATAATTGATACTGATACTGATACATCTGTATTTTTATCTAATGGAGAAAAAGCATGTTATTTAGAATTATATCCAAATTCTGATCTGGGTTTCAATATTTTAGGTGGTCCATTTTTAAAAAGAATTTATTTAGCAGTTGATAATGAAGGTAATGAAATTGCCATGGCACAAGCAGTTAGAGTAGATTCATCATCTGTTAGTTCTACTACTACCGAAACAAGTGCAACTTCTACATTAATAACCACAAGAACACATACTCTTACAACTGTTGCTACCACCGAACATTTATCCAGCATTTTAACTACAAGAATTTCAACTAACAGTACTAGTACAAGTAGTAGTAGTAGTACTGGTACAAATACAAGTGATCAACATTTAACTATTGCAGCTATTGCATCCGGTTCAATCCCTTATGCTACACAAATCAATATGACAGAGACGTTAGAATTGACATTATCTCCGGATCCTGTCGCATATTATAATATAAGTTATCCAGTTGAATTCACTGCAACATTATATTCTAATGGATTAATTTCACAAGGACGATCATTTTTCAATACTGATAGAACATCAACGACTACTAAAAGTTCATCATCACAATTTGCAAGTTTATCAATAAGAGCACCAACAAATGGTTCTACTACCACGATGGTAGCAATGGCCGATAGAGTAACACCATTGCAATTACAACTACAACAAAACATCACAAAAAGGTATTTTACAGTAATAATAACTGTATGTATAAGTGTATTCTTCATAATACCGATATTCATATAAAATTAAACTACTTTACTTCCCTATCATAACTGCATTTTAAGAAAAAAAATAAAAGAAGAAAATACGACGATAAATGACGACATATATATATATATATATGTACCACGGACCCTTTTGCATAACAATCGTACACGATCACCATCCTCCCCCCAACTACTAAAGTATCAGATATGTACCTAATTATTCTAATAATATAATATATCAATAATAATAAATATATCAATATAATAATATATCAATAATAATAAATATATCAATATAATAATATATCATTAAGCCTTCGTTTAGGTTCCTTCTCTCTCACTCACTCATTCATTCATTCACACACATAGCTAACCAGCTTCACTTCCCACATCACAGCCAACGAACACCGCCTGCGAAAAGGCTAATTAAATTTTAAAGACAAACATGTTCGCCCATCCGCTAAAGGAACACGTAACAAAAATTTGCAAGGAATAAAATAAAATATAAAAAAATACTCTAGTTACCCAATAGCCCATCCGTTTACCAAAAATTATTGTTAGCGCTTTGTCTTTCCGCGGCGTAGAATTTGAAAAAAAGTTTACAAAGCGAAATAGCCCATTTTCCAACTATTTATTTACTATGGGGAGCCATCTTGGTGGAAGTTCGAAAAATATTGAGAATATTGGGAATTCGATATTTCGGAAAATATTGAAATATTTGGAATAGTGAAATATTGTTTTTGAGATTTTTTTATAATGTGGGAATAGAGAAACATTTTGGAAAAAATACACACAGAGAAAGAGAGAAAGAGAGATAGATGTGAACTTTTTGAATGTGTGTTAAATTTATATGTGCTTTATCAATTATATATATTTCTTGTAATTATAACTCTTGTGTTCTTTTTATTTTAATTTTTTTTGTTCTTGGTAGGAAGAAGGTTAAGGATCAAATAATTTTATTTATTACAGGCGTTAGTGGCAAAAATTATATCATCTGAATAATTTTGAATTCCATAAGATAAAATAGAAATATATATATATATATTAGAAAAGGGTTTTTGAAACTTTTTTTTTTTATTGTCTATCTGTTCACTTTTTATTTTAGTTTTTCATTATTTAAAAAGGACGTTCAAAAATATAAAATAATATATATATATATATATATATATATATTTATATTTATATTTTTATATAAGAATTGTTTCAAATCAATAGTTAAAAGAAGAAGAAACTAACGATGTCACAAGAAAATGTCGATACTTCCAGTAATTTGGAACAGAATATGAGAAATCTTTCTCTTAATCAAAAAAAGACTAGAAGACCAAATAGAGCATTTCATAATTTATCAATTGGTAATATTCCTAAAAATCAAATACCTTCTATGCCTTTCAATCAAGAAAATAGTTTTGAAGCTGCTCCAATGCAACGTGTATTCACTCCAAAACAATTCGATAGTCCTGTTACTACTCCATCAACTTCAAAAGTAGTCAATCAAGATTCTTTTGCATTCCCACCACCAAATAGTTTACCAATCCAATCAATGTCACATATTTTGGCAATTCAAAGATGGGAAGATCAATTACAATATTTAACAAAATCATTCGAAACTTCTAAAAATTCAATTCCACCTTTAGCTACTTCTCAATATTATTGTACTGATCAAGGTTCATGTGATCCACGTCTATTATCATTATCAATGTATAATATTCCAAAATCTGAACATATGAGATCGGCAACAAAATTGCCATTAGGTTTAACAATTCAACCTTTTGCAAAATTAATTCCTGATGAAAGTATTCCATTATGTAATACTGAAAATGAATCAGCACCATTACGTTGTAACCGTTGTCGCGCTTATATTAACCCAGGTTTCCAATTCACATATGATTCTTCTGTCATTTGTAATATTTGTAAAGTTAAAAATAAGTTACCTCATGAACATTATTCTCCATTAGGTCCAGATGGTCAAAGATCAGATATTGCTACAAGATCTGAATTGTATAAAGGTTGTGTCGATTTCGTCGTACCTGAAACTTATAACGTTAATGCTGGTGAAAAATCATTGCCGTTACATTACGTCTTTTTAATTGACGTTTCATTATTAGCAAGTGAAAATGGTAGCTCACTAGCTGCTGTAGAAAGTATACGTACTTCTATTGCACATATTAGTGAATTTCAACCAAATTGTAAAGTAGCAATTATCAGTTATGATTCAAAATTAAAATTTTATAACCTAAGACCTGAATTAGAAGGTGCTCAAGAATATGTCGTTACTGAAATTAATGATGTATTCTTACCTTTTTTCCATGGTTTATTTGTTAAACCACTAGATTCAATGACAGTTATCAATGATACATTAAGAAAGATAAGTGAATTTATTACAATGGATAAATATAGTCATGTTCCTCAAGTTTGTTATGGGGCCGCTTTACAAGCTGCTAAATTAGCTTTGGATACAGCAACAAATAAACAAGGTGGTAAAATTGTTTGTACATTAAATTCATTACCAACAGTAGGAAGTGGTAATTTATCTCTAAGAAAAGATGATGCTTCAAAACGTAATTTAAGATGTGATAACGAATTTTATCTTAAACTTGCTCGTGAAATGTTAACTTCTTATATTTCATTAGATTTATACATCACAAGTGCTTCCTTTGTTGATATGGTTACAGTTGCACATCCTGTTCAAGTAACTTCTGGTATATTGAAATATTACCCACACTTTCGCCATGATCAAGATGAATCGACGCTAGTGAATGATATGTTAAAGAACATTTCTTCAATAGTTGGTTACCAAGCTTTATTAAAAGTTCGTTGTTCATCTGGTTTATCTATATACCAATACTATTCCGAATCAGTAGATAATTCTGATCGTGATCCTGTTATTCCTGTATTAACTTCTGACACAACTATCGATGTACTATTGAAGTATGTCGAGAAACTAAAAGAAGGTACTGATATTCATTTCCAAGCTGCTCTATTATATACAGATATTGATGGTAATAGAAGAGTACGTTCAATTAACACGAATGGTGCAGTTTCTGGCAACATTCGTGAAGTTTTCAAATTCTTGAACCAAAATGTTATTATGAGAGTTATCATTAAAGATATCTTAAGTGCCTTAGGTGATTGTGATTTTGTCAAAATTAGACAATCTATTGATGATAAAATGGTCGAAGTATTAACACAATATAGAGCATTAATCAGTGGGAATTCATCATCACAGCTAGTTTTGCCTGATACTTTAAAGACTTTAGCTACCTACATGTTAGCATTCCAAAAAACTGAATTAATGAAACCAAATGCACAAAGTACACGTGGTAATGAACGTGTTTATGATTTATTCAAATATAATTCCTATAACAGTGCTCAATTGTCATATAAATTATATCCACAAATAATACCAACACATGTATTATTAGAAGATAGTGATCTAACATTTTATGATGCTAATTATAAATTATTAAAGATCAAACCATCATCTTTAGAGAATTTATCTGTTAAAAATTCACATGCACAATTTGTTAATGGTGGTTGTTATTTAATCTTTAGGGGTGATAGCGTCTATTTATGGTTTAATGAAAATACCAATAAATTATTATTACAAGATTTATTAAACGTTGATCAATCAATACCATTAAATCAAATATCTCTATTTGGTTGTTCATTACCAGAGACAGGTACTAGTGTTAATAAAAAGGCATCTACAGTTATTAAAAATTGGTGTCAAACCATTAATCAATCGTCAATTCCTTTGACATTATTAAGACCAAATGTTGACCAATATTACAGTAGCGTAATGAGTACAATTGTATGCGAAGATCCAACAATGAATAAAATTGAAGGTGCAGATAATTATTTAGTTACATTACATCGTCGTATTCAAGAAAATTTGAAAAAGCAAAATTACGTAAAGGTTGATTAATCAAATTAAAGAAAAGGGAAGTTGACCATAATATTATACAATTAATTGATCATTAACGAATAAAAAAAATCAAATTAAAGTAAAATAACTTCTTTTTTAAAAACAAAAAATGTACAATACTCCAAAAAAAAAAAAGCCCATACAAAAAGAATAAGAACACGATCTCCATATAACGTTTTAAAATAACCTTATATTTTAAAATCACGATTATATCAACAGATATGCATTTACATTTTCATGACACACTATTTTTAATTAAAAGAAAGAAAGAAAGACAAAAAAGAAAGACCAAAAAAAAATAAAAAAAAAAATATTATAAAACGAAGAAAGAAATTTAAATTAAATAAAATGTAATTGTGCTATTGATAGATAAATACCTTTTTATATTACTATATTTTCATGAAACTTACTTATCTCTTATACAATTTAATCATTATCATCTATATATATATATATATATATATAAATTTGGTATATATTTAGTATGAAAAAATTATGTCCCTGATCGTTTTACACGAGCAACGTAAAAGTGTCACAGCCGGAATTCGGGCACGTACACAACGATATAACGTTCTATATCTCATTTTAAATCTACAACAACAACTCAATTGAGCCAGATATATACTCATACATATATACATTATACATCAACAGTCGCAATGTAACGTTCTGCTACACATACCTCTCTCACACTGCACCGATGGCTCACCATTATTATATTTCCCCTTTGGGTATCCCATACTAAATTTTTTCATTTTTTCGTCAATTTCAATTTCAAGATAGGACAACGGGAAACGTTTACTGTATGTACCACCGCCTGGCCAGGCAAAGAACACAGTGATTTGGTATTTTGATGGATGGAGAGATATGGAAAAAAGCGAAAAAAAAATCTAATTTAAATTTGAAAATGTAGATAAATTTCTTGGATAATTAAATTTGGAAAAATGATGTGTTGTAAAGAATTGATCATATTTGTATCTTATTCATAAGTGGTTTCTATTCATATATTCACCGATTTAGGTAACTTTTAGTATAATTCTTTGGAATAATTAATAAACTAATCGTTTGCTTTTTGTATAAACTGTACCAAGTCCTGTTTTTGTTTCAATTAGTTTTGCTGTTCTCTTTTTTTTTTTATAAAAAAAAGTAAAGAAAATAATAATAATAAAGTTTTATCATTTTTGATCTTTATTAAACTGAAAAAGTAGTACTTTTTTTTTTAAGCTTTCGATAACTGTATACTGATCTTTTATCTCATTCATTCCTTTTTTTTTGAAGTCAGTAAAAATAGCCGTTTTATAAAGGGTCCGATCGATCGATAGTTTATAAATAATAAAATACATTTTTTAACAATATGATTGGAAGATCTAATAGTCAGAGAAGTGCTGGAAGTAATGGAAGACCATTCTCCTCGACAAATCCATTCAGATCAGCTTTAACTGATAATAGTTTAAACCAATATAGCGATGACCAACAGTTTATGGATTGGACAAAAGCTAATGGTGTTCAATCCCCTCCGTATATTGGTGGTGGTAGTGGTAGTAGAAATGATTCATCATTAAGTTTTGTTGATTCAATTGAAGAAAGGCATGAAGAAGAAGTTGATGATATTTATACAAATAATAGAGTTAATTCTCCACCTGCGACAGGTTTTTCAAATAACAATTCAACACAAATTTCAAATAATAATGTATCACCTCAACCGCTAAAACCAAATCCGACTAATAATCCATTTTTAGATGATACGATAGCTGAACAAAGAACTTATTCTCAAAATAGTAATAATAGTAATAAAAATTCACAATCAAATCAACTTCCAAATTATAATAAATATACTTCTTCAAATAAAAGCAATAGTACTACTAATAATAATAGTCTACCTACTGCAAGAGAGGAAAAGGAAAGATTAAGACAAAGTTATATGGAAAATACAGATGTTAGCAATAATAACAACAATAATAGTAATACTAGAAATACTCATTCAGGAACTCATAGAAGTAAAAGTTCAGGCAATGAGTTTGCTCCGCCATCATATGAAGAAGCTGCTGGACCAAAGAAAACTCGTTCTCAATATCCAAGAGAAAAAAGTTCATCTTCAACCAGTCATAGTAGTA
The DNA here is from genome assembly GCA_030568135.1 of Vanderwaltozyma yarrowii. Lineage (NCBI taxonomy): Eukaryota > Fungi > Ascomycota > Saccharomycetes > Saccharomycetales > Saccharomycetaceae > Vanderwaltozyma > Vanderwaltozyma yarrowii. The sequence continues at coordinate 31,404 of JAJLTL010000116.1, forward strand.
ACCGTCGTAGTTATTATCCTGATGGAGACCGTGAACGCGAACGTGATCATGATCGTGAACGTGATCGTGAAGGTGAACGTCGCCATCGTCATCATAGTTCAAAATCATCATCTTCAAAAAGTAAAAGAAAGAGTCAAGTAGTTATTCCAAAAAATGTCGATTCAATTGATAAATTAGATGTAACAGGGTTATTTGGTGGTTCATTTCATCATGACGGCCCATTTGATGCTGTAACTCCACACAGAAATAAAAACAATAAAGCTCCCCCTGTGATGGCCTTCCCAGTTGATGGTCCAAATAGTACCATAGGAGGTGCTACATCAAAACCATCAACACTAAATGAAGTATTTGGTAGAGATGAATATGCTAATGAACATGGTGAATTATTTAGAACAAGAAAACCTAATGATGTTAATAACAATAAAAATTTTAGAAATACAATTTATATGGGTGCAATCAATAGTGAAAGTTCTAATACTATTGATGCTATTAAATATTCGAATAATGTAACTCAATTTGATGCCAAGGGTAAAGCTGACGTAGTTTCCGGACCAACAACAGTTGGTCTAGGATCCACAACATTCTTAGATGGAGCTCCTGCATCATCACATGCGATTAAAGATGATATAAGAGATAAAGCACATAAATCACGCATGAATCATGGTGTACAAAGAAATAAATCATTATCACAAAGGTTAAATATAGGTAGAAGTAATAGCGAGTCATCAGATAGAAGAGAAGCTACTCTACGTAGAAATAATTCTGAAAGTAGTGCATATGATGACAGATACCACAATAATAATAAAGACGATAATGATGATGTGTATATCGGTAGTTCTGGTGGTGATGGAGTTCGTTTTGATTCAAATACTAAAAAAGAATCTACAGGTAATAAATTGCTAAGAAGAGTTAAAAGTTTAAAAGTTAGCAGAAAATAATAGACGATTCATAACCCCCCCATAATAGTATTTATATTTTCTAACAGTTAAATTATAAATTAATATTGGACATTTAATATATTAGATATATATAGACGTATATTTTTTGTTTATAGTTAAGAAAGGCATTGGTTATAAAATATGTCAAATGATTAGAATTTTGACTTTTTAAAAGAATAAGGTTAGTAATGGAAAGGAAAAGATGAGGAATAGTTAATATTTTTATTAATATTTACAACGAAGTTTATATTAGATTATTTATCACTAAATCATGAAAAAGAAAAGGTAAAACTATATATAATATGTACAGAGTAATTTTCACCATATTCTTTTTTGAACAATTAAACGATAACTTGATATGATTGTACTATTTCTGGCAATCTTGATTCTACCACGTTCCATTCGATAGATTCCCAAATGTTATTTAAATATTGTTGTTTACCAAATACACCGTAGTCATGTAACCATGCCTTTGGCGAAGCATCGATTGCTAATAGTGGAATATATGTAACATCATTTTTATATGAATGAGTTTCAATAGTTTCAGATGTTGATTTTTCTAAAGGATCATCAATATTTGAATCAGTAATATTTTCAATTGAATTTTTATTTTCTAATTCATTACTATTTAAAGTTTTTCCATCTTCAATTTTAAGTTCATCTTGCAATTGTTTTTCATATTGTAATTTTACTTCATTTAAATGACCTGATTTATTTGAATTAAATGGAGTACCTGCGTTATAAGTATTTAGAATGAATAATTTATCAAATTTCAAATCACTATCATAACTTGATGAGTAATCGTTTAATGGTTTATATCTTCTTGCTACTAACCAAGTGAAACCATCACCAGTAATTGATAAATTTGAATTTAATAATAATGTTTTAAATTCTGCTATTGAACCAAAAGATGAGATTAAATTTGTATTTAATTTTGTATTCCCTGTATTTGAAGGTTCATTTTTATATTTCAATGATAAATCAATTGGATATTCTAATATTGAATTTAATTGATTTGTTTCATTTGGTATAATTGAAGTATTTGAACCACGTAATGAATTCATTGAAAATTTTAAATTATGAATTAATGAAGCATACTTCACTACGTCTCTTTTCGAATACGATTTACTGTATTCATGAATCAATGAATCGATTGTTCTTTCTTCATTTGATAAAGATACTAAATTATTTAAATTTTCTGTATACATTTCAATTCTATCAAACCAAGCATTTTGTAAACCTTTAGGAGATAATAAACCTTTTAAGCCATTTTCTCTATCCAAATGTTCTAAAGAAGGTACGATATAGGATCTTGTCCAAGTACGTGTAGACAACAATGATCTAACGTTTCCATTAAGAACTCTTGATAAAGACATATCTATTTGTATGTATTAATTTTGTCAAATCTAGGGTAGAGCCAACTATCTGAGGGAGGACAGGCAACGATATAAAAAGTGGAGAGCACAGCAGTATAATTAGCATACTACGTAGATGACATATATATGTATATATATGATTAAACTAGTTTAATATCTTTCATCACCATGTATTCACAAGATTGAACAAATGCAATTCTATTTTCTCAATCCCATATTCAGATTTGTGATATTTTTTTTTTTTTGCAAATTAATCCAAGCCACGTGATACAAAATTAGTGTTTTAGTAGTAGTTTACATGCCAAGTACCTTTATATACGTTAAATAATGGTTCAATGGTAACATCTACCTACAATTGTATAATAAGACAGATCTAGCTCTTCTCCTCCAATACGCAAAGTAACTACTATACTATAATATAGTAATAATAGTCAACTTTGTACTGCAATGTGGGCTAATTTGTATGTCGTATGCCATTACAAATGAACTAAATGGCATTTTGAAAAGGTCAACATAGTGCGTTTGAGAATAAAAAAAAAGTGAAAAACGGCTAATGCGGTTAAGAAGGAAATAAATGTTTTGTCCTTTTCTAGAACTTTCCCGTCGGAGAAATTATCGGCTTTATTCAATGTAGTTTATTATGGTGGAAGAAGCAGAAGTGCTTTAGTAGTGAATATTTTTTATCCAAAAATTATGTGCCAAGTTTGAGGAACGGAAGGGGGGGGGCGGGTGGGTGAGCGGTAAGGAACTAGGAGAATAGAATAAGATAGAGAGAGAGTAGATGAGGTTTGTAATTTACAAGAGATCAGTTGAGATCTGTATATCTATCTGGTGGTTTGACCGTATTGTCTGTTACTTTCTATATATCCACTTTCTTATATAAGTATCTATCTATATCTATATACCTGTATCTAGAGAAGGAAAATCCTGAGTTCTAATATTTGCAACTAGAAGGAAACAAACAAACAAAAAATTTAATATGTTAAAGTGGATTCAAGGTGGTATTTCTGCCGTCACAGGGATTGCTGAACCAGAATACGGTCAAGAATATATTCAATCGGCTGCTGATAGAGTTAAAAATGCTAAGATTCAACCTTGCCAAACTTCCTCTCGTGCAGATCTCTGCTGGATCTCGCCAGATCATACAAATGTCGAAACTGCTACTTTTTATATTAATGATTTGAAAACTGGTATTGTGGGTTTTGCTCAAGTTATCCATTCAAATATTGCAGGTTTACATAAGACAAGTCAATTTACTTGTAGAATTTTTGATACTAAAAATCCAGATAAATTAAATGTTTGGACTTCAACAAAATTAGAAAATGTTAATATTAATGGTCCAAATTTTTATGCTGATAATTTATCAATAGAATTAAATGAGGAAAATAATCAATACCATATCATATCAAATGTTAATGAGAACTCTATTGTTGATTTATTCTTTACACAAATTACAAATGGTTGTAAATTAGGTATAGATCCAGAAACTTATTTCGGTGATAATATTGAAGAACCATGGGGCAAAATGAAACATATCTTTTGGCCAAGAAATAAAGTAGTAGGTACAATCAAATTGAAATATTCTGAACCAATTGTAAATGATGGATCAGATACAAATGAAACAGATATTGAAATTGTAAAACCATTATTAGAAAAAAATTTAACTTTCACTGAAGAAGAACCCGCTTTATCAATGTTCGTAATGGCTTGTCAAGGTATGAAACCTCACCATGCCGCAAAATCTTGGAATTTCATTAATTTCCATTCAAAAGAATATTCTGCTATATTAATAGAATTTACTACTCCAATATCTTATGCTCATACAAAAGTTTCAGTTGGTATCATTACAGATGATAAACAAATTTTATCATTATCTATCGATAACGATTTTAAACATATCGATTCCAAGATTGATACAATCGGTTGGCCTGTACCAAAATCTATCGAATGTACATTTAATGGTCTTTTAGCATCAGTACCTGATTCTAAAATACAAAATGATGAAATTACTGAAGATGACAAATTTACTGCTGTGGTAGAAACTCCATTAAATAAATTGATAGAAAGAATTGATGTAATGAATGAAGTTCCACAATTTGTTAAAAATATCGTTTCCGGTGTCGTTGGTACAAAGCCATATATTTATCAATACGGTGAAGATGAAAATTTTACTATTACTGTAGGTGATAAGAAAGTAAAAGGTTTAGGTATGATTGAAGTCATATTTATCTCGGAAACAGATGCTGTCACACAAGATTCATATAATGAAGAGTAAAAAGCAAACAAACAGTACTCTTTGGCAAACTATTCCACATTTCATTTAACATAATTTATTCCAAAGATTATTTTTATTTCATTTTTTTTTTTTTTTTTTTTTTCATATTAAAAACAATTTCTTCCCCATTCATTGTCATATTTTATTAAGCCATTCAATTGTTTGCTTTCTATTATCATATTCTTAATTCTGTATACTTCATTCGAATGCTTATCCAAAATGAGAGAATAGTGCGTTTCCTAGAATCAGGCAATCATACAGTAAGAAGAAAAAAATAATGTACCATACGTAAATAAAACACACACATATATATAGTTTAATTTATTACGCTATTCACAACTGCAACGACATTAGATAATATAATGTCGTTTATACATACATATATAGATCTTTAGTATCGTACGATATTATATAAAGTAAAATAAAATGCTTAAGGTAGACGAATCGATGAGCTCGGCGCTTAATGTAATTTGATTTTAGGTCAATTTATTATATAATTATCTATAGTTATGTAACAAGAAAATGGTACTCAATACTCGACCTTTGAATAGTGAATATAGTGCAGCAGATATTGCGATATTAATAATTAAAAAATCCCCATCTTCTGATATTACAGCCAAAGTTTCTGTTCCTGCTCTTGAGATTATTACTCCTATCACTCCTATTAGAACTTCGTTTAAAAAAGATGATCCAATTCCTTCAACAGATGTGCCATCTAGTCTCTCAATTAGTAAGGTTAATGCAAATATAGCTTTAAATGCTCCATCTGTTGCTTATTATTTTACGAATTCTAATAATAGTGCATCTACTAGCAATGATGCATCTCCTACTTCTTCGATAGAAAAGGAAGTTGATATTGTTAAGAATTATTCTGTCGCTACCGTGAATAAATA
>JAJLTL010000117.1:0-36773 GCA_030568135.1 Vanderwaltozyma yarrowii
TGCCTGAATATGTCGCTGAATACGAAAGTGTTTATATTTGTTTCCATGTGACTTGCAGCGCTAGCATGCGGCAATTTGATATTTATTATAAGATTAGATTTTATAATAAAATTAAGATAAGGTTATTTTAGGATGGACATGAAATATGTAAATAATGATAGTAAAATGTGTATATTCCAATAAACACAATTTCATACAACCATTGACAATAAACACACTATTCCATTCGAAACAATATTACTATACAATTTACCATACCATATGTTCCATTATTTGATATACTCCCCCCCCCTATGGCATAACAACAAAGTGCAGTTCCGCGGATATCTCCCATCACTTCACATCACTTCCACCACCACATATTTACCATATTTACCGGAATACCACTATATCTAATTCTAGTACATTCTATTGTCCCCCCCCCCCTGCCCTCCCGAGAGCTGGCAAAATCTAGTTCCCAAATATAATACCATAGCGTACCATACCATGTGACCCCCTTGTTCATTCCCCCCCCCCACCACCACCCACCAAACAAAAAATGAAAACTGAAAAATACAATTAAAGGCGGGGTACGGAATACGATGACGGAGGGTGGTATCCGAGTGAGTGAGTGGGGCTGTCAGCACCACCGCGCGGAGAGACAACTCAACACGCTGGAAATAAGGGATGTGTTGTGCGTTGGGCTGCGCTGCGGTGTTGGGGAGGGGCGCAATACGGAAGTTGAGGGTGAGCGTTAACTATGTGAAAGTTGAGTTAAGTTACTTTAGCTATGACTCTGACTTCAATTCAGTTGTGCAATGTATGGTGGGATTAGGATTAGGTATTATCTTTTCTGGATAAGAGGTGTAAATTTTGATTTAGTTTAGGGGGGGGGGGAGATTGGAAATTGGAGAAATTTCCAAAGGTATAAATAGTTGGTATATTTTTTATATTTATCAATTGATTTACATTTGATTCTTTTTATATTTATATTTATTTATTTCATATTATAAGATTATAATAAAACCATCAAAACAATTCAATTGCATATTAAAGCATTTAATTAAATTTAAACAAACAAACAAACTCTCTCACAACAAACACACATACAAAATGACTAGAACTAATAAATGGACCGTTCATGAATCAAAAGCTAACCCAAAATATTTCTCTCATAATGGTAATTATGGTGAATCTCCAAATAGTGTTAAAAAAAATGGTTCAGGTAAAGGTAATTGGGGTAAAGCTGGTGATGAAATCAATGATTTAATCGATTCTGGTGAAATTCAACCTGTTTATAATAAACAAAGAAGAGGTTCAAATGTTCAATCAAATGAACAAAAATTAAATGATATTCAAAATTTTAGAGAATAATCTAAAACATCTCTCACCTCACACCTTATTTTAATGACTCTTCTTTTTATGATGCATATATATATATATATATATAATATAATATAATATAATATAATATAATATAATATAATGAAAAACATATGATAATAACATATATACAAATATTAAAAAATAATATATATTAGTATATTTAATTTACATTACAACTCTATTTTCAATAACTCATACCTTTTTTCTTATTTCTTTCAATATATTCATCTCTTTTATTAATAATTCTATCAATAATAACTTGTTTATTTAAATAATTGAATTTATTACCTTTTGTTATTTCATTACAATTTAATTCATATTTTTTAAAAATATTTAACTCGGTATTATTATTATTATTATTATTATTATTCAGTATTAATCCATCAACATATTTACAACTTAATACACTTAACATTCTTTCTTTTAAACTCATTATATTATTTTTTTTATCATCATCTAATTTAATTGAAATTATTAATTTAATATTATCATTTAAATGTATTTTATGAATTTGAGATAATTGTTCAATATGACCAATATGAAATAAATCAAAATCACCTTCACAAATAATTAAATTAAATTTTTCATAATTATAAACTTCACTTTTAATTAAAATTTTATTACTGTCATTATTATCAAAAATATTACAATAAATTTTTTCACAATTATAACTTTGACAATACATTTTAAATTCATCAATTGTTGGTAATTCATTAAAATTAAAATTTAATCGATATTCTTCAGATAATATTCTATGAATTATATCTGTTGTACTAACAGATGGTGTTCTCTTAACAACTTTAAATCTACCCATTTCTTTCATCTTTAAGTAACAATCTTCTCCATTTGCTGCTAAGGTAATATCATCTCCATGAATAACATATTTACAACCATATCTATCTAACCATTCACTTTCAGTAACATATGGTGCATTCTCAACAATTAAATCACACCATCTATTACTACGAGTATGTGAATACCTTTCAATAGAATTCATTACAGGATTGGCATTTTTATGAAATGAAATATCTTCATCATTATGAACACCACAAACTAAATATCCATCATCATTAGCACTTATTTTAATAGTTTGTCTAGCTTGTAAAATAGCACCTGCATGTCCATGATGTGTAAAATCAAAACAACCATCAATCCAAACTCGATTATCATCTAATTCTACAGCCGTTTGTACTTCACTACTCATTTTTTCAATCACTTAATCTATTTATCTATCAATCTATCTATCAACTCAATTTTACAAATACAACTACTATATATTGAAAAAATACTATACAAATACAAATATATAGAGAAGAAACAGATTTATAACATAATTCATTCAATTGTTCCTTATCAATTATATGGATAATACATTTTAGGTTACGTATTAATCTTTACAGATTTGATTTTAATTTTTCAGTTTTGGTGTTGTTTGCTTTTTTTTTTGCCCGATGCCAATTCTCCAATAGTAAATTTAATCATTTTTTATTCGATTTACCATACCACCTGTTTAAGAAGATACTATTAATTTACTACTCGTTGTTTATTTAACCATTCTTTGAATGTAATCAATCTTTTAATACTTGTTATCCATAACCTTGTCCTGTCATCAAGCATGATGTTTGCTACGTTATCGACATTATCATTAGTTAATTTTGAATGTGCACTACGTTGATGAATACCGATTTGAGTAACACCAATAGGCCAAGCAACATTACCAATACTTAATTTCATATATGATTGTAAACTTTGATTGATTTCATTTTTTTGTTGTAAATGGTATAGAATACTACTGATAGAAATTAACATGTTATTATTGATTTCCTTTTTACGAAAATTAACTAATAATGGGAATAAATTTTTTTTAGTTTCTACTAACATTTCAGAATCATAATTATCTGCATCTGCCCATTCTCTTAATAACTCGTGTATATAAAAATTGCATTTCATACATAAATTAGATTTCCAAATTTCTTTATCATTATTCATTATTTCATTGACATTGATTATATAATCAATATCTGATTCCTTTGTTAATATCTCTTGAATTCTATCAGATCGTTCAGTATCCACTTGTTCTACTTCAGTAGCTCTAGCAAAATTAACAGCATCTTTTATATTGTCAGTGATATCTTCAGGTACCTTCTCCTCTTTTATATCATCATATTTTGTACTCACAGCCGGTATCACTTCTTTATCATCAGATATGTTACTTAACGCCTCTATTTCCTTTTGTTTCTTATTAATCTCATCTTTAAGAAAATTACCAATGTCAAAATCCATTTCACTATATCTAGTTCATATACAAGAGACGAACTGTTTCAAATCATCAACTTTATTCCCTGCATGTAATATATTATTTTAGGTATTCATATTAAATTTTTAAGGATTTTTTAGGAAATTTTCATTTTGGAAAAAGTTCCATAATTTGAAATTTTGTAAACTTAAGTATAAGTGAGAAATTTCAAAATTTAATTAGTAACTTCTAGTTATTGTTAAAGTAAGAAGAGATAAAACAAGTATAACGAAGGTAATAAGTTAATTATATCTATACGTTATTTATTATTACTGGTTGATTTGAGATTTTAAGAAGAACGAAAGTAAGAACTTATCAATATGTCAGGTGTAGCAAGTTCAGGACCACCAGTTTTGGGGGAAACCGCTACAGAAAATACAACCAACAACGATGATTATTTATCGCAAGAAGAAGAAGTTTTTGATGGTAATGATATCGAAAATAATGAAACTAAAGTTTATGAAGAATCATTGGATTTAGATTTACAACGTAGTAATAGACAAGTTTGGTTAGTACGTTTGCCAATGTTTTTAGCTGAAAAATGGAGGGATAGAAGTAATTTGCATGGTCAAGAATTAGGTAAAATTAGAATTAATCAAAACGGTAGTAAAATTAAGTTGATATTAAATGAAAATGATAATGATTCAATACCTCATGAATATGATTTAGAATTAACTAAAAAAATTGTAGAAAATGAATTTGTATTTACTGAACAAAATTTAAAGAAATATCAACAACGTGAAAAGGAATTAGCAGCAGATCCTGAGAAACAAAGACAGGCATATTTAAAGAAACAAGAACGTGAGGAAGAGTTAAAGAAAAAACAACAACAAATCAAAAGAAGAAATAATAGAAAGAAATTTAACCATAGAGTTATGACCGATAGAGATGGTAGAGATAGATATATTCCATATGTTAAGACTATTCCTAAAAAGACATCAATCTCAGGTACAGTATGTCACGAATGTCAAGTCATGCCATCGATGAACGATCCAAATTATCATAAAATTGTAGAACAAAGAAGAAATATTGTTAAGAACAATAACAAGGAAATTATTACAACATTAGATGAAACAGTAGGTGTTACAATGAGTCATACAGGTATGTCGATGAAATCTGATAGTTCTAATTTCTTGAAAGTTGGTCGTGAAAAGGCAAAAGCTAATGTTAAATCTATTCGTATGCCAAAGAAAGAAATTTTGGATTACTTATTCAAATTATTTGATGAATATGATTACTGGTCATTAAAAGGTTTAAAAGAACGTACTAGACAACCAGAAGCTCATTTGAAAGAATGTCTAGATAAAGTTGCTACATTAGTTAAAAAGGGACCATATGCATTTAAATATACTTTAAGACCAGAATATAAGAAATTAAAAGAAGAAGAAAGAAAAGCTACATTGGGTGAATTGGCAGATGATCAATCTACCACTACAGGAGAAAACGACGAAAACCAAGATATGACAGGTAGCCAGTCACAAGGTTTGGGTGGTCAACAGATGGACCTAGAAGAAGAAGAAGAAATAGAAATGGAAGATGTTGTATAAAAAATATTCACAAGATTCTCTTTTTTTTTAAAAAAAAAAAGTTATATTATATTATATTATATTATATTATATTATATTATATCATACATATATAAAATCGTTATCATTATCGTTATAGTTACATATCTAGTATTATCATAATATATAAAGCTAAAAAAGACCTCTGTTATGTTATTCCATTCTTTTTGCGTCTTCTCTTATTTATCTTTAATGTCACCATTAATGCCATCATTATACGTGACTGTATCATACATCCGTGCATTTTAATACCCCTATCATATCAACCCACACACCTGGTAATGTTTATTTCAGAGAAAATTCCACTTTTTTTTGATTTGATTTCAAATTTCAAATTTCAACAGTTCCGCTGATTTTATAATTTATGAACGAAGAAACAGGCGCACAAGCACCGTTTTTAAAGTTAAATTATTTAATCTTTTCTAAAAAAAATCAAACAATTTTTCTTCCAGAAAAGCTGTAATTTCAACTCAAATTTTCCAATTAGGTAGTAAATGAAACTTTTGTTAGGTGAATTCCAATTGCATCTAGTGAAATTTGATTACAATGCATATAGTTTTGAATTGTAATGGTAGTTATTAATTAATACGTTAAATATTTAATAGTATATTTTATTAGTATTAGCTATTTCTTATAGTTCACTTTTTTGGTTACTTGAAACTAACCCATACCCAAGTATAATCAAAAGTTAAAAATGGCCAGAGAAATTACTGATATTAAGCAATTCTTAGAATTGACTAGAAGAGCTGATGTTAAAACTGCTACCGTTAAGATTAACAAGAAATTGAACAAATCTGGTAAGGCTTTTAAACAAACCAAATTCAAGGTTAGAGGTTCCAAAAACTTATACACTTTGGTTATCAACGATGCTGGTAAAGCTAAGAAATTGATTCAATCTTTACCACCAACTTTGAAAGTTAACAAATTATAAGTTTAATCTTTAAAAAAAATACTCAGTTATTAATGTCATATTAAATTAATACCTTTTTTTTATTTATTTTACTTCATATTTTTTTAACTTCAAAGGGATCTATAAGAATTGATACTTTAAAATTTCTGTAATGATGTATTATTATTTTAATACGTTAATATATCATTATGTTGACTTTTATTCCAATGGTTTATTTTTAGAGTTCAAATTGAAAAAATATATATATATACATATTTGAATATCACCGATATATCATTATAATAAATGCATGTTTTTATTAAAAAAAAAAAGATAGAAAGAAAGAACTACTACTACTACTACTACTACTATTACTATTGTTTTATTTGAAGTAATTGATATAACTTAATGATAAAAAAGGGAGAATAATTATGCAATCAAGTTATCAAGTAATATATGAATATATGATATGATTATAAAAAAAAAAATCTTATGTTCTACGCAACATAACATTTTTTATATTGTAATTTTTATATTGTAATTTGTATATTGATTACTGCACTATTGCCTGCATTATGCTTACTCTCTTATTTTCATTGGTATTGTTAATTTAAGTTCCACTTTCATATTTTTTGATGATTAATTTCATCACTCTCTTGATTATTTATTAATGTTTTTATTTGAGGAGATGAAACTGTTGTATTTAAATTTTCTGAATTTGCGATGTCATCATTTTCATTATTAGATTTAGATTTTTCTATAATTAATTTTTTGTCTGTGGAGGAAATAGTATATACTTCATCAGTAGTACTAAATGAGACTTTTCTGTTTCGAATTTTAGTCCCATCAGCTTTAGTTGATTCTGTGTATATTGAAGTTGTTCTACTACTATTATTACTGCTGCTATTGCTATTTGTATGATCAGCAGATATCTGTTTGATTTTAGAAGAATTTTTATTACTGGTTTCGGTAATTAATTCAGCAGTTCTGATCCATCTTCTTCTTCTTGTATATTTAGAGAAAGAATCGGTTGTACCTGGCTTTTTCCACGTATTATCAAAGTATATAAACCCATCATCACAATAAGGGTTTGAGGTTGTTTTTATTTTCGAACTAGATAGTTGTATGGAATCATCATTTGTTAGATCTAATCTCCATGTCTTATCGATCCATTTCCAAATCATTCTTGATGATTCTTCTGGTAATTTAAATTCTTCTGGTGATGGTGCTTCATTCAAAAATTCATCAGTCCAATTCGATCTTTCATAACTTAGCATACTTGATGTCCATCCAATGCCTAACCAGCGACGTTGGTTTTCATATAGTACATAAGTGAATCTAATTGGCTTATTATCATTCGCAAAATAATTAGTTCTTGTATCTTTTCTATTAATATGTGTACTAGTTTGATTAGTATTGTTATAATTATAATAACTATAATAATTTCTACCACTAAAAATTGCCACTTTTCTAATTATATGTTTTTCAACGGCGGCTAAAAGATTTGTACTGTACTGTTCCTTACCAGTAAATGATAAACTTTTTATACCTGTAATGTAAAAAATTGACAACCTTATAAATTTAAAGTTCCATAATAATCTTCTTATTTTTTTGGACCATTTAGAATGATATGTTAATACATAAACTCCACCGATAATTAATAAACTTTTTGGTGGTATGAAAAAATTTGATATAATCATATAAATAGGTGATAAAAAAATTGAAGTATAAAATAAATTTTTAGTATCATTTAAATCTAATATAATTATTGGAGATAAAAACAATTCAAAATTCTTAGTAACTTTATCAATTGTATGTATTATATCATCTAATGTTGGATGTGATACAACAACACCTTCCACATAACTATCTAATATTGAATAACACCAAAATATTATTACAATAATTATATGGCCAAAATATTTTGTAATAATTTGAAAATTCGTTATATAAAAAATATAACAAATAATTAATAATATACTTGCATAAATATTATCATTTGACCAAGTAATTAAACTTAAAAAATAATCTGCAAGTATTAAATAAGGGTATAACCTTATTAAACTTTTAGATATTGTGGAAGGAGTAGAAGCCAGTAACGGAGACATTGCAATTACTTCATTGTCATCAGCATCATCAGCAGAATTATTATTACTATGTTGTTTTAATGAACTTTTCAAAAAGTCATTACCATTATTATTATCTCCAAGAGTTCTTTTATCCTTTTCATCAAGGAACACAGCTCTGACACTACGATTTTTCTGTTTCTTATTCATTTTTTTCATTAGATATACTGTTATATATTCATACCATTAACTATTAAACACATTAGAAAAGAGATGTGGCTTACAAACAGTACTCATTAATCATACATCCGTCTACATCTTTATATATCTTTAAATTTGAACATCGATTCACACATATTTAACTTGCAACTTGTAAGGTAAATCATTCTCGCTTTTCGGTAGTGATGGGCAAATAAAGATTTACTTTGTGGATTTAATTATGAAAACATTCAAATAAGAGATATTTGCTATTAGTATATAGATTGTTTCTTGATATATATATATATATGTATGTGTGTGTGTGTGTGTGTGTATGTGTTAGTTTATAGAGATGTTGTAAACAGTGTACAAGGTTTGTATTGCCTGTAAGTATGCGTATCGTATTATTTTAAGGTAAATAATGGTATAGTTGATTTTCATCAGGATCCTTTTGTAAGTATTCTTTATCCACTAGATAGTTTATTGATTTTTGTAATAGTAGATTAGACAATTTAAACTTGTCGTTTATCAACTTCGTAGCATCTTCCATTATCTCAGGAATGTGTAATTTTTTATTAGATTTCATTATTCTCACTACCGTAGCATTAACTACTTGTAATCTTTCTTTCTGTAATAATTCTTCTGATGAATGCAAATTTGAATCAGATTTAGAAGATGGGTTTGATATTATATTAATTGTCTGTACTTTCAATTTACAGGTTGGTGCACTGAATGAATAGTTTATGGAAAATGTATCTGTTGATGAGATAGTTTTCGTTTGTGGATTTTTATTTAGTATTCTTGTTCTTGGTGTCATCGATAATGAAATTAAATGACGGTTGATTTCTTGTGTAGGGATATTTGTCAATTTTGAAATTTCATCTTTTGATAATTCATCATGATCTTCAAATAATAAGAATATTATAGCAGGATACAATGGCATAGTTAATTCATGATACGTCTTGTCAAATTGGAAACCAATCTCCATCATACTCAAATTTTGAGACCATTTTAAAGTTCTTTGATTATATTTCTTTGTATAAAAAAATTCAAATTCATTTTGCAATTTTTGTAATTTTGATGGTAGTATTGGTTCTTGAGAGGGCGTATTATTGTTGTTATTAAATGGCCATACTGTCATAGTTAATACTTGAGGAGTATATTCCAACTCAGGCATCTCCTCTTTATAAGATCCTTTAAAATTGCGAAATAATTCATTAGAACCATGTACATCTCTTAACATACCTTCAAGTTTTGATGTGAAGAAAGTACCCATCTCTTCTTTTATTCTTTGAACAACCCATCTTTCCAATGTTAGGATTGATCTTTGTTGTAGCAACCTTCTCGAAAGCTGTTGTTTATAATATGATTCAAAAATGTCTTTCTCTGAAAGTAACGTAAATATTTTGACACAATGTTCCAGTTGTTCTTTAGCTTCAGGGATAGCATTAGCCTCTTGGATCGATTTCATGTAGGTATCAAAGTAAAGTGTAATGAATTCGGTTCGTTGTGAGCTGTCAATAGACAAATATTTTGAGAAAACGTCATCAATAATTTGAATGTAAATTAAATTCTTTGAAACATCAGAATTCTGTAATTTAACATTCTCAAAAGATATCGTTCTTAAAAAAGTTTTATAATTGGTATACACATTGATTAATGATGTCGCCCATTTAAATGCAGCTTGGCTTTTCTTCCTAATAGATTGATCAACAACATTCTTCTCCAGACTTTCTTGTATGCATGTCTTTAATGAGTCGATTACATCTAATTTATAATCATCTTGAGAGGACAAGTCATATAATTGCTGTAATAACTCAGGTTTTCCCTCATCGACACATTGATATACGTACCTTGGGAGACTTCTAGTAATTTTATTCCACACTAAAACTTTATCTAGCGATGTAATAATTTTTGAAGTTGTATCAGGGTTTAAAAAAGATTCAGTTAGACTAAATTCATATTTTTTAATTGTTTCAATCTTTTCTAGATATTCAAGTAATGATAAATTATCCAAGATAATCTTATCTTGATAATATAACTCGGTTTCTACTATCAAGTATGGCTCACAATAATTTAAGAAAAAATTATCTTTTCCATCTTCAAGGGTTTCCATCATTGCTATAATGTTCTTCCATATTGATGTATCAATTAATACTTTATCATCACGTACATGATTAATATTTTTTATTAAACTTTTGTTAACCTTTTCAGTTAAAGGTTTTAGAAGATGACTTTTAAATAACTCTAGGCATAAATCATAAATTTCTGGTCTTCGATTGGCTTTCGAGTAAACTTTATCTAAATATAACATCAAATCAGCAATTAATTTAAAACAGTCACATTGATATTTCCATATATCAGAAACCTTTGTTAAAAACATCATATCTTTATCAACGCCATATGTATTATTGTCATTAGTTGAAAATTCGATATTATATAAATCATCTAGTTTTTTCGTAACATAGCTAGATATATTATTGTAAATGTTTTCACCCTTACCTCTAACTACTTGTACGTATATGGTATGGTATAACCTTTCGAATGAGAGGTCGCTAACATCTTTTTTATAAATGTGATCGATTGCATCTTGCAAAATTAGCCACGAATCGTTAAAATCTTGCTCAGAAACAACAATTCTTTCAGGAATTCTAATCCTAGTCCTTTTATTTGATAACATGATATACTATGTTTGCTCTAGCCAATCTTCCCCCTTGAAACTAGGAAGTTCTGTTTAGTTTTGATTATCTTGATTTCTCACTTTTTTCATGTTTTAAGCTTCGTGATTATAAAAATATGAAAAGTTTAAATAAAACAAACTACAACATAGTTCACTAAAAATAACAGAAAAGAAATCAGTAGATATAGGTTACCGACATAAGTATAGATTATATATCAATTGCTATGTCCTCATCTGATATTTTTGATGTATTAAATATTCAACAGAAGTCAAAAAGCCCTAATGGTGGATCCCCATCACCAGCACCAAATTTAACTTCAAAAAATGCAGTTAATAAACCACAAGTAACTGGTATGCAAAGGGAGTTGTATAACTTGTTGGGTGAAAATCAACCTCCTCTTATAGCTCAATCGAATAATAGGTTTAAAGAGAAATTAAATTCAAATGTTAAACCTTCACCTTGGTCAAATATAGAATTTCAAGCTACACCAACTCTTAAACTAAAGCATTGGGTTAAAGGTTCTAAAGAATTGTTAGGTGATGATATTCAGGAATCCTCATATGCAAAATTTAATAAGCATTTATCTATACCTAAATTTACGAAAGATGAATATGAATTGTTCATGAGTGCAATATCGAAACCTGAAGAAACAAAAGAAAACACTCCTGTAGAAATTAAGAACGAAGACAAAGAACCTTCAAGCAATATTAATGAAGAAAAAAGTGAAAAAGAACTTAAAGATGGTGAAGAAAGTGGTGATAAAGATGGTGTATCTAGTGCTGCGACCGATAGCATAAATATTGAAGAGACATCTAACACAAGTAAAATAGATAATAAACTTAATGACAGTAAAGATGAGAATAAAGATGAAAGGAAAGGCGAAGAAAACAAAAATAAAGCAAAGGTAGCTAACAGTGGTCAAGTTAACACAGTAACAGAGGATAATAACGATAAAATAGATAAAGAAGATAAAGATGCTGCTAAAAGTACTGAAGAAGTAATTGAATCAAAGTCTAAAACCTTAGTTGTTGATAATGCCACTGTTACCGATACTAACATACCTGTTAATGATGTAAGTACCTCTGATGATACTACCGCTAATAATGAGACTTCTACTAAAACTGTGGATAATAATAAAACAGAAAAATATAATGTAAGTCCTTGGGAATTTGAAGAAGTTGAATATCTATTTCAACTTTGCAAAAAATACGATTTGAAGTGGGCAATCGTTTATGATAGATATTCATTTGGTGAATCGAATGCAAGAACCGTTGATGATTTAAAAGAAAAATTCTATGAAGTATGTAAAAAATACTTTTTGAGCAAACGACCAGATGATCCTCTACTTTCTTTACTTAATTTTTCTAAAGAGAAAGAAATTGAAAGAAAGAAATATTTAGAAAGATTATTAGCACGTTCTGCTGCAGAAATTGCAGAAGAAGAAGCATTAATTATTGAATCTAGGAAATTTGAAATGGCTGCTAAGAAAACTTTAAATGAAAGAGAAAGTCTGTTGAGATTATTAGATTCTCCAAATTCAAACCAATCAGTTGCACAATATATGACATCACAAGGTATTTCTCAACTGTACAGTAGTTTATTATCTGATAAATCTAGAAAGCGTAAACATATGGCATTAGTACCAGAAAACCCATGGATGAAGCAACAGCAACAATTTGCTCAACAGAGACAGAGATTACAACAAATGCATGGAATTAAGCAACAAGAGAGTGATGAAAATATTTCATCTTCATCTTCTTCACCAAAGAAAACTAAAAAGCAAAAACAGGAATTACAAACAGCAATTAAAAGAAAAGCTGAAAGTGCTTATGCAGAACAATTATTACAAAACTTCAATGAAGAAGAACAAAACTCATTAGGTGTAAAAGCACATGGTGAAAAGTTATTGCCAGGTCCATACATGAGATCAACAAAAATATCGACATTTAAACCAGCATTACAAAATAAAGCTGCTGCAACACTACAAGAATTATCATTACCAATGAGACCTGTAATGTTAACAGCTAAAGTGTTGGATAAGCATGAAGAATTATTGAAAAAGATAATGACATTAACGGATTTGAAAAAACATCTAGACAAATTAGAAGCTGAACAAGCAATTACAAAATAAAATAAAAAAGTATTCACATGTATAACATAACATATATATAGCAAAAAAAAAAAGAGAAATCACTGTAATAATATTTCTAATTGGACATTTCCTAGTTATTTTACACATCTTCTTGACAGAACCATACTATTTCTTGATTTTATTTCATTAATGGCACAGACATTTTGTTTTTTTTTTGCCATTTTTTTTTCTCGTTTGAATATCAATTTCATCATACAACAACAAAGGACAATGAAAAAAAAAGGTTAAAATCAGAATTTTGATCAAAAAACAAAGATCAGGATATTATTTTAAGCAGAAGTAGTAATAGTATCCAGAAGCATAAAGTATATATATAACTCTATAATTGTAATAAGCTGGGGACAATATGAGAGATGGTATGGAAGGCCCTGTCAGTTCTAGGAATTCGATGAGTTCAACCACTTCAGTAAAAGCTTCTAATTCGAGCGTTGAAACGACAGTAACTAAGTTATTGATTTCTACTAAGCATCTTTTGCAGACTCTAACACAATGGTCCAAAGGTTTGGTATCAGAAAGAGCTGTTTCGGATTCATATGTTCAATTAGGTAATGATTTGAAAGTTGTATCTAGATTCTTTAAACACTTAGGTGTTGATGTAACTGATTTAGCAAATGTTCCAATGGATTTAAGGAAAGTACTTGAAAGTGCATTAAGAGGTGCACCTTCAGAAGATACTCTAAATAAATATCTACCAAGAATCAGGGAAATAATCGTCACATTGTTGGATAAATTAAAAGTTAAACAGGCACTTTTAAAAACAATGAAACAAGAAAAATTAGAAAATAGTCATAAGAAATCAGCTTCTGTTATAAGTGATATTTCAACAACTGCATCAATTGCTTCTAATCGTACAAGCAGTAGAACACCAAGTATTTTTGCTAATAATAATAGTAGTAATAGTAATAGCGATTCAATAAATGAAACTAATGCTAATGATACTCTAGATACAGAAATAAGTGATAAAAATTCAGATAACAATCACATAGTAGTAAATAAAAATAGGGCTTTATCTGAGACAGATGCATTATTACAATTAAAAAATGGTTCAAATTTACAAAGACGTGCTTCGAAAAGATTTTCTGCTTATCAAATTGCAAAATTAACTAATCAATCAACTACAGAAGCTACATCTGCTGGAACCCCTGCATACAATAATACAATAGATCTTGATGATGGTAAAATTGCAAGTGTAAGAGAGCAAGCATTTACTGAATTATCTTCAAAGGAGAGTAATAGTAACGATTTATCAAATGTAGCAACTGCTGGTTCAACGGTATCAACCGGAGAACCTTGTATTTTGTTTTTAAAGTTGGGAGGACGTACTAAAAAATGTAATATTCCTCTTCCTTCTAACATTAACGAGTTAAGATTACTTTTTGTAAAAGAGTTTGCATATTCTCCAGGTAAAAATGATTTTCCAGATATTTATATTAAGGATCATCAATATGGCGAATTTTATGAAATAGAACCACATAATCTCTCTGATATTAAAGATGGTTCTGTATTAGAACTGCGTTTAGAAGATAATAATAATGTGGGTAAGCCAGACCTTATTGAAATAACAAAAATTATGAAAATGGAGATATCAAAAAATTACGAAAATATATTAAGTGAAGTCAAGAATTTAGCATTGCATAATCAATCTAACATACCTGTTAGTAGAAATAAAAACGAGACAACTACAACTGCATCTATTTCTTCAGAAGGAATGAAGGATATAAAACATCAACTTTCTGTTTTGAGACAAATAAGAAGTGATGATAATAAACGTCTGAAATTAGCTGTAGGAGCTATTTTGGAAAAAGTTGAGAACTTCAAAGCTCTATCTTTTGATTCTACTGGATCTCCTAATAGAGCTTATATTGAAAAGTCCCAAACAAGCTTGGGTGATTTATCTGACGTTTTACTGAGTAGAGTGGATGACATACAAGATGTTATTGAAGTATTGAGAAAAGATGTCGCCGTCCGTGGTGTCAAACCAACAAAGAAGAAATTAGATACTGTTGTAAAGGAATTACATGATGCTGAAGAGGAACTATCGAAAATGCAAAACTTTATTAGCACTGAAAAGCCGAACTGGAAAAAAATATGGGAATCCGAATTAGATAAAGTTTGTGAAGAACAACAGTTCTTAACACTACAAGAAGATCTTGCTTTAGATTTAAGTGAAGATTTGAATAAAGCATTGGAAACCTTTGATTTGGTGAAGTTATGTTGTGAGGAGCAAAAAAGAAATCCTAAAAAAGGAAGATCCAATCCAATATTACCTATTCCAAAACCAGGTACATTAAATCTGGTTAGGGATCAATTGCTAGTTGAAGTACAATCATTAACTCCTGATCATGAAGGTAGAGTCGACGCACTTGAGAAAGCTCAGAAACTCTGGCAAAAGGAGAGAACATACAAAGATAATGATGAATTTGAGGATGAATTAGGAAGTTTTGTTGAAAATGCTAACTTTAAAAAATCGGGTGGGATAGAAGAGATTGAAAGATTGAGGAAACAGAAAGATGAAGAAAATCTAAAGTCTAGTTTTGGAATAATTTAATATTTTAACTATAGAGGGAAAAAATTATTTGTATCAATATGTACTCTTTTATATGGAATATGTACTTTTTTTCTCGTGTAAACAAATAATTGCATATTTATATTTTTTTCTATGTTTGTCAAAATGCTTCAAAAAAGTATCAATTACTACAGATTGTATTCTTTTTCTCATTTTAATATTATTAACAGAAGAATAGAAATTTAGTGTAGTTTTCATTATACTTTCGAAGAAAGACGAAAAGCCCTTTTTTTCGACATTTATATCCTTAAATGCCATCATGAAAGTAATCACAATATTGCATAAGGTATGTGAGACTTGCTTGGATATAATCTCCATGGAATCCATTTTACAATTTGTACCATGCTTTAATCTAGTTTTGAATAATGAGATTAATTGTTTGTATATTTTTTTAGATGATTTTAGTGTTAAGTAAGGAACGTTGAAAGAACTAGAATCTTTCCAAACTCCTAAGTTAGTAGTATCTATATTCAAAGCGCAAAATTGCAGAATACCGTCATTATTATCCTCAGAATCTGTTAGCAATATCTTTTCTTGTTTCACAGTTGCGTTATATTCTTTGAATCCATTAATACACATCTTATTCAGTTCTGCTATCTGATCAGCATTAGTAGTAATCATCAAAAAATCATCAGCAAGCCGTAGAACTAATGAGTTAGTTTCTTTCCTTGGATAGAAAACTTCATAATGTTCCAATAAATCATCATAAAGTAGATTTACTAATAAACTTGATAAACTGGAACCTTGAAATATCCCATCCTTCCTTAGATAGCAATTGTCACCAAAATAGACTGCTGTTTTATATAATTCACTAGATAATACAGTTAATAAATCATGATTGCTAATGTACGTGGTCTTTACATTGTCGATATAAATTTCATTAGGTTTGACGTTTCTTGTACCATTCACTATGTATTTTGTGGATAGGGATTTTTTTTCTATGTCATAGAAAGTTTGTAATCTTACATGAAAACCATATCCGTTTAGTAATTCGTTATTTATTATTTTTAACACCTTATCTCTGGGAATTGAATCATAACAGGAGTTGATATCAAATTTCATAAAATACAATTTTGGCAATTGTTTATGTATCGAGATTAATTTTAATTTGAATCTTGCTATGTGATCAGATAATTCTGTAGCTGAGTAAACTTTATCAAAGTGAGTTTTTCTTCTATTTCTAATATATTCTAAAATAGACTTTACCGGTACAATTATAGATCTATTGTTATCCTTGTATGCTGTGAATTCTTCTAAGTCAGTTCCTTTTTGTGGAATGGCAAGTACTCTGTATTCATTTTTAGCTTTTTTAGGAAGTAACCGTAATTTGCTGTGGTTGAATTCTGATAATAAATAGCTTTTATGGTCACTACATTTAGGATTCATCACTAGATATTTGTCGAAGTAATTTTTAAGAAAAGGGAGTGATAATGAATTCCACACATCATGACGAAAATATATAACATCGACATTGGAAGATACGCATGTACAGAAAAAAAATGTGGATAGAAGTCTTGGGATAAGGTATCTAAATAACCAAGAAATTATGCAATATGATATCATCCTCGACTTTTTAAATTCTTGAAGGGTTCTATTTGTTGAATTGATCCAAATGAAATCATTTGTTTTTATGCGATGGACAATATCTATGAAAGGTATTGATGAGTATAATGGAAGACTTAAAAGTTTTGCTATATTAGAAAATATTATTGCTTTATTTTTCTTAGAACCATAAAATTCCTGCGGTAATAGTTTTTCTAGTATAATAATTAAAAACCTAATTACTTTCTTGAGCGGCGTTTGTCTAGCAAGATGTGAGCCTCCTGAACTATTATTCAAAACTGGGCAAATGTTATCTAGAATTTGTACGTATTTTATTGATTTCTTATGATTTAAATATAGTTGATTTATTATTTTGTCAACCTTATTTTTCATAGGCAACGTAAGTTTAATTACTGACGGATCAAATATGGTAACCCTCAATTCGTCAACCGTTACGCTCTTGGGAAGTATGTCATAAAATCTGAAATCAATATAGTTTTTATAAAGGGCACTTTTCAGTGAAAAAGGTCTATAAATTTTACTTTCAATATTTTCTGAGTTTGTGGAATTAACAATCCAGAAAGGTGGTATATGTGGCTCATTAACTCTATTACCAATTATCTGTGTATATGTGTTATCAGAAGCTTTGATAACGGTGTAATTAAGTAAAATGTTTGCAAATTGATAACTTCCAATTAAATCGTGAAATAAACTCCAAGGTATTCCTTTAATAGTCTGTACATTCAAGTTAATAGAATTGCAATGAAGAATTGAATTTACTTGGTCATTCTTGGCTAACCAGTATCCATACGTGAGAACATTATTAAGGAGTTTATTTCTCAACAAATAAATTATACACTCATCAATTAATACTTTATGATCCGTTTTAGGTATAATATTTGGTAATTCAATAGTATGAGGATTTTTTATTAAGAAATTTGTTGATAACAGATTATTAAATTCATTGAGATGCCCCGTTGAAAGCAATTGGCCCAACGTGTTGTCTCCATCATTTGAATCTATATCCTCCAAAACATATTCGAATAGACTTTGCATGGACTATTCAAAAACTATTGTGTTATATATATTGTAAACTACACAACCAATATACTTTGACTGTTTATTTTCTACTAGATCACGACTAATAATGGTTTACTTACTCAAATTTACAATTTATTCAATATTTTTTAGTTCAGAAGTTCCCGAATTTCGTCATTTTTATCTCAAAGTAGAAACACGTTTGCCGACAAAGATATAAAGTAGACTCTAATGTCTCTATACTATTCTTTACAAGCTCTGCAACAAGTAACTTCCATATTATATTTTTATTTGTATATTTACATGGTAGACGTAATAAACACTAGTAATATTACTGTTTTTTGGAGTTAATATAAATGATAATGAAATTAAAAAAAAAAATTTATATTTTGTATATATTTTATTAACAAGTTGACCTTTATTATTATTGATTATTTAATGTACAGCATACTTGATAAAAACATAAAAAACAAACAATATTGATACTTTCTATAGAAGACATCTTACATTGAAAGGTCCTGTTTAAACCCGCAATTTCGAAATTCAAAGGTCAAATAAGTATGAATTATAAAATGTAAAAGTTTTACAGTCACCGAAAACTAAAGTGCCTCACGTTCGATATTGAACCGTTCTATACTATGTACATAATCTGTGATGATATGATATCTAAACAGTTGCCAAAAGTAAATGTCATAACTTATAATTGTGTGTATGCGTGTGTATGAGTATGATGAGTATCACTGGGGCCCTTATATTAATCATAATGCGTGTATATGCCACCTATATTTCCTCTTTTGTAATATTTTTTACTATTAGTTTGTATCTTTTTAGTGTTTCTAGAATATCTAACATTGGCTGCTGATGCTCACCGTTCGAATCTTCTACCTTATTAATGGCATTATCAAATGCTATCAATTTATTTGTATTTGTACTTATTTCATTATCTAAAGTTTCTAACCTAGCTGACAGAATTTGATCAATTGAATAAAGGTGATTAATTAATTCTTCCAATGTAAATGATTCGGACATTTGCAACGTTTCTAACTCCTGTACTTGAGCTTCCCTTGTGTTCTGTAAAAAAATTCGTAAGTGATTTTTGATCTTTTTAAGCTTTTCCTTATCCAAGATCTGATATTGCTTATACCATTCTTTGATTTCTAATGATGATACATTTGAGGAATCTTTAGATCTAGATATAATTTCTTCAAATTCACTGAGAGATATCTGGCTTGTTAATAGTGAATCAAGGAAGTACTGTTCCAACAGCTGTTCCGCAGACATTGATAATTGTAATTAAACTATTGATTAGTTTTTAGTTTACTATCTAGTACCACAAAGCAACTAAGACATATAATACGATATGCACTAAATTGTGTATCTACGTATGTATATATGTATAGGTATTGTATAATATCTCATCTTTTATTTACCATACCCGTTACTTGATACAAAATCGGCATTAGTATATCTTGTGCATCGGCAAAAAAATTAGTTATCGAGGACACATATAAACAAAAATGTGGATATATTATACGCAAATAAACAGGTTAATTTTTATTGTATTTTCATTCTTAATTCTTCATTTTTAGGTACTAATAGTAGTATACAGTTTAATTTAAAATTACATTGAAACATATATATTATATGCATTATATTTCAAAAAAAATACTTAGTTACATTAAATTGTGTACATAGATATATACATATTTATGTGATGATTGTTATATTTAATTTTCAGTTATTGATAATTAGGTTGGAAGGACATTAATATCTTTTTTATATCCTTAATGTTGTCTCTAAATCATCCAATCTTCTTCTACCTCTTCTACCCATTCTATCAGATTCTCTCTTTAATCTTCTCATATTTCTCTCTTTTTCAATTTCACGTCTTTGAATTTCTTCTGGAGTTAATATTTCCACCTTTGGACACCACTCTCCTCCCATATTTTCAAGATCTAATCTTACACCTGATAGATAACCAAATGCTGAACCATTTGGAACATGATCTTGGTTTAATTGTCCCTCTAGCCATTCTTTTTTAATTCTTAGTAAATATTCATGTAAAGCATATGAGATAGCAGGAATATATTCTCTTGTAAGCCCTAAATCTGAAACAACATTTTTTGCAAAAAATTCTGGTGATAAGCTTTTATCACTTAAATTCCATTGAAAATTATCTTCATAAAATTTATCATTTAAATTACATGTTAAATTTATTATAACATGTAAATCTGGTACAACAACTGAAGCAACAGTTTCATTTTCTTGAATTTGTTCATTAATAATTGATACAATTTGAGAATGCAAATTATTTGAATTTGGGAAATCTAAATCTCTACAATAAATTGTTGCAAATTCTTCTGGTGTTATTGAATGATCATTAACATTCCAAATAAAATTATCAACAATTTGATGACCACTATGTTCTAAATTTAAATTAATTGGAATCATAATTGGTTCTTGTTGATCGATTGATAATGGTGATGGGATATCTAATCTATATGGTGTAATAACTTTACTTTGTAAAAAAGTTTCTCTAATTTTTGGATACTTTAATATATTCATTTGATCATCTTGATTTTGAATATCTGGTAATGATGAATTTAGTAAAATTTCTTCTCTATTATTGTGATTATTATTATTTTCTTCATTATTTTCAATTATATTACCATCTTGATCATATTTAATATTTTGATTATTAGAATTGTTATTATCATCGTTATTATCTCCTTCATTATCACTATCATCGTCTTCATTATTATTTTTGTTGTTATTAATATTATCGCTGCTAGTACTATTTATATTATTAATGTTACCATGAATACTACTAGTATTATTCATATAGTCACTATTCATATTATTATTGTTGTTATTCATAATATTATCATTATCTTCATTATTTATATTTATATTTGAATTAATGTTATTCATATTATTATTATTAATATTATTATTATTATTATGATCATTCATAATATTACCACTACTATTACTATGATTAGTAGAATTTATATTATTATCTAAATTTAAATTATGATCTCTATTCGGAGTAGAATATTCATCAAAAATATCATTATCAACCTCTGCATAATTTACTACTTTTGCTCTTTTATGACCTCTTGTTGGTTGTGCAGTAACAAAAAGTGAAACTTCTTCATTCCTTATTCTATTATGAAAATTTGTCAAATACGCTTGAGGAAGCAGTTGCTGTTGTTGCTGTTGTTGTGATAACTGTTGCAACGGTTGTTGTTGTTGTTGCATTGATTGCTGCTGTTGTATATATTGTGACATAATAATTACTATTTGATATTGTTTATTTCTTGAAAAACACAATACTACGCTCTCTGGATTCTCTTGTTCTCACAGTTCTAGTGGAATACAATGTACAATGCTTAATATATATGTATGTATATGAATTGTTTATTCACAAATATTTCCAGTAATATTTAGACCTTTAACAGTATATTGAAATTGAATATAGTATAGTGTTCTTAAATCATTTTTATCAAATTGAATTATTAAAATGAACGAATTTTGTTTTTCTTTAAAAAGATATAAAATATCACATTCGTTACAAATGATTACAAATATGTTCAAAAAAACAAAAGTACGTTCAAAACGATCTTCACAAACCACCCGGCCACATACTGCACTGAATCACTCAATACGTTACTGTAAATATATATGTACACACTTACTCTAATATATATAACAATAGTAGGTAGGCTCTTGTAGTATAAGTTAAGTTAATCAAGAAGAAATTTGGTTAGTTGTATTCTTTTATGTTCGACCTTCAGAATTACTAATAAACTACTGTAGAAGTAGCAACACATCACATATACGCTGCACACATGCAGCGTATCACCATATCTATCACATATATAGTACATATATCCAATACAATAAACCTAATCAAAAAAAGATGAATAGAAAATTTTCATTTTTTTTTTCATTTTTTTTTTCTTTCTTTCTCGCTTCCCTTTACCACATTATCGATATTCTCCAAGTAAAAGAGCAGTAGAAGGTGATAGAATGAATAAAAATGAATAGTGAAAAATTTTTTTAAGTGAAAAATTTTTCACTTTTTTCTTCCCATCATTGATATATATTTGTATATAAAACCTAACGCAATGGTGTCGTTGTTGTTGGAAATGAGTTATCAGTTTTGCTATATAAACTATATTTCATTCATTGTTTTATTTATTATATTTATTAGAAACTTTTTCTTTCTTCTTATTCTTCTTTTCAATTATATTTTATCTTTTAATTTAATCTATTACTTCTTAGTGGGTTTTTTTTTTACTTTTGGATTCTTGATATTATATAAAACCAACCAAACTAATCCACAACAATGTCTTTCTCTGACTTCTCTAAAGTTGAAACTTTGAAACAATTGAACACCTTCTTGGCTGATAAGTCATACGTCGATGGGTATGTTTTTTTATTTATTTATATTATATTAATCAATTGATTGATTGATTGATTGATTAGCTTTATTTTACTTTTTTTTTTTTTTTTTGATTATTATTATTCCTGTTTGTTTATTTTTTTACTTATCATAAAAAGTTCAGTTGAACTAAGATGAAATGAATTTATATATATATAAACATGAACATTTGTTTGTGAATGATGAACTTATTCTTTGGTCCGTGTTTATGACGGGAAGTAAGACCCCCGGTATGAGTGAGACAAAAAGTGTGATTAATTTCACGATTTCTGACAATTATAAAATATTATATTTCATTTTCATTTTATTTCATATTAAGCAAATATAATAATAATAACAATAACAATAAAAAAAGAGAGATTTAATGCAGTTTTAAGATTGTTTTTACTTCCTGTTACTAACAATTATATGAAAAAATAATAATAATAAAAAATGACAAATAAAAATAATATGAAAATAATAATATAGTAATATAGTATATTATTTTCTAATTGTATTTTATTTTACTTTTTTTATTTATTTATGATATTTTCTCTTAAAATATAGTACTTCCGCTACTCAAGCTGATGTCACCGTCTTCAAGGCCTTCCAAACCACTTACCCAGAATTTTCCAGATGGTTCAACCACATTGCTTCCAAGGCTGATGAATTCACTGCTTTACCAGCTGGTAACGCTCCAGCTGCTGCTGAAGAAGAAGAAGACGACGAAGATGTCGATTTATTCGGTTCTGATGATGAAGTTGATGAAGCTGCTGAAAAATTAAAGGCTGAAAGATTAGCTGAATATAACGCTAGAAAAGCTGCTAAACCACCAAAGCCAGCTGCTAAATCTATCGTCACTTTAGATGTTAAACCATGGGATGATGAAACTGATTTAGAAGCTATGGTTGCTTTCGTCAAATCTATTGAAATGGATGGTTTAAGTTGGGGTGCTCACCAATTTATTCCAATTGGTTTCGGTATTAAGAAATGTCAAATTAACTGTGTTGTTGAAGATAGCAAGGTTTCTATCGATGATTTACAACAAGCTATCGAAGAAGATGAAGACCACGTCCAATCTACCGATGTTGCCGCTATGCAAAAATTATAAGAATTTTTTAAATTATTTTATCCATTTATTATTCTTTAAAAAAAATTTTCTTTAATTCAATGCAAGCTATTTTATCTAACATTAATTCGGGGAATTAGATAAATAGTTTAATTGTATTTTCTAGGTTATCAAATCATTATATATTTACTTACCTAATTATGCAAATATATATTACGACACTATTCTTTTTGATGAAGTAAATATTTTGTCTGCTTCTGTAAATTATTTTTTTCAAATATATTTTTTCATTAAAATTAATATGTTACCCTGTCATACGCTATCTTTTGGGATTATGAACTATATACGCTAATTCTCAATCTGATATTTTTAATATTACAATAAACTATAATATATATTATATAATTTACTTATTCAGATAATAATGTATACCAATCATGATTGGCACTAAAACCATTGAACGGAGTTTCATAAACTAATCCCTTTTTTGATAACCAACTACATATATCATTCATTTCTTTTTCACCAATAATATCATTACAATTTCTTATTAACCTATTCGTAGTAATACCAGGGTTAAATAACACTTCATTTAACACAATAGAAATTAGATTTTTCCAAATAGATATTCTAATTTTACCTTCTGAGTTTATCCATAGTCTAGAATATGGCTTCCCCATTGGCACAGCAACTCTATTATTTTTCCAGATATCTTTAGAGATATTCACTTTTGGAGAAACTACTAAAGGAGGAGTAAGTGTTTTCACTTCAAATCTTCTTGTAGTATAATTTAGAGGTTTAATTTTTCTATCGATTTGAATAGCATCCAAAGAAATCTTACCCCTTGATACAAGATCGATCATTATCCAAGAAGAGACATCACGAATTTCTTCATCAACAACAATACCATTATTTGCTGACATCATCTCTTCCAAATTCTTTCTATATAAATTGGCTTCCTCAAATAACTTGTAATTACCTCTAGATTCTAAAATGTCATTGATGGTATTAGTAGCTTCTAGTTTAGAACCACGAAGATATAATTGCTTTTCTTTAGCCATATCCATAACCACCTTATCTATATCTTCTTTCGAGAAATTTTCTAATACTTCAATCTTGTCTTTTGATGTTTCAGCATCATCAATTAAAATAGATCTAATTATGGCTTTTGCATCACTTTCATTCGTATTCTGTTCCATAATATCTTTTCGGCTGTTGAGATTAATAGTATACGTTTTCTTCAGTAAAAATGCTTCTCTTTGGATCATCGATGACATTGCTAAACCCACGTATGACTCATTGTCGGAGGAGTTTCTAACAAAAGTAAAATGCTTTCTATTTTGTGCATAACTTTTATATAGAGATATTGATTGATCATTCTGATGCTCTTCATAATCTAACCACAAGCTTATTAATTTTGGAAGAGCAAGTTGTTCAACATTATCCAAAGTCACTCTTTCCTCTTTAATTGCGTTAACTAAAATTATCTTCCATTTTTCGACATATGCCTTCCATCCATTATATCCCATACGGACTCTACATACAGTCCATTGCCTTTTCAAATTATCTACTGAGTTACTTGGAAATAATTTTGAAATTTCATCCCAGACAATTTCATTTTTAATACTTTTAGATATGACGACTGATAATATAAGTGAATGTATGCCAAATTTATTACCCAGATTAAAATGTGTTTTAAGAGAAGTACCATCCTTCGAACTTTTTGGAATTTCTGCCAAATCCTTCTTCTTATCGGAAGGTAATTTAGTCTTGGTTCTTTTAGCGCGACTTCCCTCTTGGGTAGCCGTTTTCTTCTTCTTCTTCTTTATCAATTTATCACCCGCTTTGTTTTGAGTTTTATCTTTGTTTTGGAATTTCTGAACTCTTGCCGCAGACTTAACCTCTCTATGGAATCTGTTTCTTACTGTCTGATCAAAAAAGAAGATATCAGTATTATGCAAGGTATCATTCGAATAAGTCTTCTTTTTATCCTTCTCTTTTAATATATACGCAGCTATATCTTCATCGGTTTTATCAGGTAGACATACAATTCGTCTATTATATGTGGGATCCCGTGTGATTCTTAGTTTTTTATTTGTTACCATCAAATCTATGTCTCCACGAACTGTCTTTTTATCTACCAACGTCGAGGAACTCATATGATTTGTAACATCTTCAATAAAACTTTCTCCGATATAGGAAACACCACCCATATTACTAATCGTCTCTAGGATAGCCTTCTGTCTTCTTAAAGATCTCAAAGAGCCAGCAGAAAAACCACCAACTTCAAGTACTTTGGAAACAGTTCCAACCTTTCCAGTATCCATTACTCCAATTTGAGAAGTAGTAGCTAATATTTCTGGGACATCATGTGTGCTATCATTATCATTTTCCCGAATTCTTTTTACATTTGGTGACTGAAGTGTTGAATCCATTTCGTTTTCACCACTATCAGAATTAGATTTTCTCTTCCGTGCTCTCAATAAGGATGTAACATTACTAGGAATTTTCAAGGCCCCATTCCAGAAAAAGGTATCCTTTCCATCTACTGTGGTAAATCGTAGTGTATTATTTAAGGCCACACAAGATCTTTCATTTAGTAATGAGAGATTTTCTTTCTTTGGTTCTATATACGAAAATATAGGTGTGTCTGAATTGTTTTTAATTCCTGCAAATTTCTCAAAATTATTCTTCGTAAACAACCTATAGAATTTCTTTTTCCCTTCAAAGTCATACACACGCACAATCGCTTGATTATCTTGGTTCTTCTTTTGTTTACCTACAGTTCCAATATAATATTCACTTGACTTTGAAAATGCTCTACGATAATCCTTCCCAGTTAACTTCCTTATTGCTTCTATTGTAGAGACACCATTAATACCAGCCTGAAGGGCCAAATCATAAGTTTGATTTTGTATAGGGAAAAATCTATTTAGTAAAAAATCTTGTTTCAAGGCACCAGTTATATTTTCCTCTACAACAAGCTCTGCACCTTGAAGAAGATGTGTAGCATTGACATTATCCTCACCATCGAATAACTCTTCACTTCCAATAGCATCATTGTCATCTGCAATATCGTCATCTTCAGCACTGTCACTTTCATATTCAAAATCGTTTGTATATTTATCTTCCTTTTTATAGTCTTTGATGTACTTGATACATCGAATCTTTACTGAAGGATTGGTTGGGGAAACCACATATACTTTCTTTAAGAAACCCCTTTCATCCAACCAAGATATAGCAGCTGAGAATGATTTAGACACTCTTTTGTCCTGGTCAAATTTTATCTCTCTTTTTAAATCGACTATTTGACGGATTCCGTTTTTTGATTTTTTGACTATATCTACAATTGTTGGTAAATGCTCTCTAACACTGACATAGGCCTTCTCTTTACTTTCAGCAAGGGAAAACTTATTTAATTTTAGCAGTTTTACAACATGACCAAGATAAATTATTTGAGTACCAGTGATCAAATGACTTAGCTTCTTAATTCTTCCAGTAATACTACGAGGGTCTTGTTTGGTAATATATGCTAAATCCTTTGTGTTTATTCCAGCCTCCTTTGATTTTGCGATCTCTAATAACAATTCAAATCCGAATCCACCAATTGTACATTCTTTTTTATTGTAACCAGTAAGAGTTTTCCATAAGCAATCCTCACTAATGCCAATTGTATAATCACTTTCGGAAAGTCTTATTTCATCATATGCTTTCACACAGTGCTCCCCTCTTTCAAGTAAAACAATTTCATCACTGACGGTCAAGCATTTAAAAATAAAAAGTTTTAGATGCTCATCATTAATATCCATAAATGGACTAGTAATCTCCCATAATTTCTCAAAATTTATCACTGAATAAGATTATATATGTTAGTATATGATTTGAATATGTGCATAAATAAAATCAACAACATAAACTGCAAAAAAAAAAAAACTACGTACCTCCTTTATTATAAGCGATTTCCTCAATAATTAAGCGCACCAATTCATCAGGATAGATTGATGGTTCCATCATCGATGAAGTAAACTCTATCTTCCTTAGCAACTAATATTCATTTTCATATTATGATCTTAGGTAGCCTTTATTTACATTTATTAAATTTAAATATTTGTTTTTGCTCCTTCTTGGAATCGAAAGCAGGTTACGTGCAACACGACATAGATGTAAGGATGAGAAAATCAACATTCAACGACAAAGAATAGTATTAATTATAAAATTCAGAAAATCAAAGAAAGAATAAAATAATTTTGACTGAAAAAATTTTATTATTCGCAACTGATACAAAAAGAGTTAGCATGCTCACGTGAAGATATTTGTTGTTTTTATTATAATCTAATAATATTTCAATAATTTGAATAGATATTATTTTTCATATTCTTTTATGCGTTTTTAATTATTAGGAATTCCGAACCGAGTTTATACTTTAACATATAAGATATATTCTTTATAACTTTGCCTGACGACCATTCGTTGTAAATGGTGTAATTAGTTAATTACCCTTCTGGTTCTAACACAAGTAAAGAATATTGGGTTAATGATTCTTAATAATTAACAACATTAAAACTTCAAGGTATTGTATTGCTTTCAAAATTTTATGGTTCTGTAGAAATGTTCACGCTAAATCATAATTTTAAGGAAATATCTTAACAGGTAGTTTTATTCTTGATAACTAATTATATCGTTTACACTATAACAAGTTTCTCTTCGCAGGCAAAAAGAAGCTAAGGAACTGTGTATGTGTATTGCTTGCTTGCTTTCTGTTTTACTTCCATAAAACAAATGCAGGCTGATGGAAAGATGAATTTATTAAAGAATATAATGTTATTAACATTGAAACCAGGTCACCATACCAGTTAAGATATCTTTCAAGCTGGAATAATTCAAGAGATCTACAAAATTATTTGATGTTCTCAAATAATTTCTTGAGCTGCATTATGTTATTATTCCTATAATAATAATCATTTCATTAGCAATATCCTTAACAACGTAGAATGATGTGCATATTATTTACTTAGTTGTGAGTCTTTCCTTTCTTTAATTCCAATCTCTTAAGATTTCTATCTGTACCAATCAAAATATATTGCAATATATTTTGAATGATATAGCTCCTACTCTTAGGTTACCAAGAATGTAAGTAAATTTAGGGTCGAAATCTGAGAGATCTCATAGAATCTTCGAAACTCAAAGTCTCGAAAAAGCTATTTTCCTTTTTTTTTTTTTTTTTTGAAAGTTCTCCCTTTTTCGTTTATTGTTCATGGCATATTTCGGGTCGTAAAATTATCAAGGTTATGTGTGGATATCGTGTGATATATAGTTGAAGTATTTCAGTTCGACAAAAACTTTACCCTTGTAAACAATTATTTAAGAATCCCCATAAATTCTTTGTATATTTATTTAAACTTCTTAATACTCTAATAGATAGATAGACATTGAGATATTCCCTCCTATTTGTATATAAACAATTAAATATTATAAAAAATATGTCAGAAATTAAATCTGTTTTATTAATTGGTGGTGCTGGTTTCCTTGGTTTGCATTTAATACAACAATTCCATGATATAAACCCAACCCCAAAAATCCATGTCTTCGATGTAAGACCATTACCAGAAAAGTTATCAAAACAATTTACATTTGATCCAAAAGATATAGTGTTCCATAAAGGTGATTTAACATCTCCAGAAGATTTAGAAAAAGCTATTAAAGAAAGTGGTGCAAATGTTGTTGTTCATTCTGCTTCTCCAATGCACGGTAATACTCAAGAAGTTTATGATCTAGTTAATGTCAAAGGTACAAGAAACATTATTGACGTATCTAAAAAATGTGGAGTAAAAGCTTTAGTTTTTACCTCCTCTGCAGGTGTTATTTTTAACGGTCAAGATGTCCACAATGCTGACGAAACCTGGCCAATTCCTGAAGTTCCAATGGATGGGTACAATGAAACCAAGGCTATTGCAGAAGAAATGGTATTAAAAGCTAATGATCCAGAAAATGACTTTTTAACAATTGCATTACGTCCAGCCGGTATCTTTGGTCCAGGTGATAGACAATTAGTTCCTGGTTTAAGAGCAGTTGCTAGATTGGGTCAATCTAAGTTTCAAATTGGTGATAACAATAATTTATTCGATTGGTCATATGCTGGCAATGTCGCTGATGCACATGTATTAGCTGCACAAAAATTATTAAATCCTGAAACTGCTCCTACTGTTTCCGGTGAAACTTTTTTTATCACAAATGATTCTCCAACTTATTTCTGGGCCTTAGCCCGTACAGTTTGGAAAGCAGATGGTCATATTGCCAAGAACGTTATTGTTTTGAAAAGACCAGTAGCTATTTTGGCGGGTTATTTATCTGAATTCTTTTCCAAATTGTTGGGTAAAGAACCTGGTTTGACACCATTTAGAGTTAAAATTGTATGTGCTTACCGTTATCATAATATTTCCAAAGCTAAAGAATTATTGGGGTACAAACCTAGAGTTGATATTGAAGAAGGTATTAACAGAACCTTAGCTTGGATGGATGAAAAATTAGATTAATTGACTAGTCATTTTTTTTATTTGTTTCTCCTTTTAGATTATATAATGTTTACGTAAATATAGAAATGTCATGATTCTGATAATATTTTAACTTCACTTTTTTTGCTTAAATAATAACCCTGAAATTTTCCAAAGAAAATGGCCAATGCATGAAAAAAATTATGAAGAATATGCAAGCAATACTAACGAAAAATGAACATTAAAGAATTGACTAATTTTTTATTTTACTTTTTTATAATAAACTGATCATATTTTCGAAATATTCGTAATGTAAATTTTGATAGTTTCATATTAAGGCATATATGACCATTGACTACTATAAAATATTTAATAATATTACTTGTCTCCTTTAAAACTACTGAAGTTTCCAATACAACACACATACATAATTCAGGAGCTTGTTTAAATACATTGATTGTTTTAGAACTGGAAGTTGTGATGATAACAGAAGGACAGAATTAAGCACAGAGCACACTTTACTTTAGTAAAAACAAAATGCTGATTTAAATTATTGAATCATAAAACTTTAAAAAATCTAAATTTATTGTATATAAATACTTAACTCCAATAAGATACGTCTGCTAATTGAGTACAGTATGTATACCTTAGAAGTAATATAAGCAGTAAGATCCCACATTTACCACAACTATATTACGACTCAGATCCCTTAAACGAAAAGGTGCTAGTAATCTATTTTAATATACCTAAAATCAAAGGTATCTTGTTAGGCGGAATCACCAAAGTTTTACCCTCAATTAAAAAATTTCGAAAGTTTAATATACATTAGTTTACCAGTTTATACAATATTTAGTTAGATTTAATATCAGTGAAGGATATGAGTGAGAATTTGTTGAGATATTTATATTAGTTAAAGTTTAAGAGCTTTAGGAAGTTCACTAGCCAAGAAATCAGCTTCAACTTTGTAATTTAATGTATGTAAATTAGCAACAGTGTATCTAATTCTACTTTGATCATTATAGTTATCTTCTCTTGCTCTAATTCTAAAATCATATGGACTCATTTGAATACTTTGAGTAGTACTAGTAAAAGCATCTGGATCATTATCCTTCAAATCCATTAAGGTGTTTGCATCGACACCCAATAGTTGTTTTGCTTGGTCATTGAAAAGAGTCAACCACATTTGGCCAGATTCATCCATGATAGATATAGTTAACATATATCTCCATTCTGGTGCATCTTGGTTTTTGTTACATTTTTCACATTTCCAGGTACCATCTGTGTTTTGCAAAACCTTTTTATTACAATCAGCGCTTGCACAAGCAGGGTAGGCAAAGTTATCAACTTTCAAGAAACTTACAGAAGCTTTCACACTAAAGAAGTCACCTTTTTCACTTTTACCTAGATTATCAGATTGTGCTTTAGCGATAGTAGTACGTTGTGAAATAAATTTTAGTAAATTTTCCGAAGAAGTACCCAACCCAGATTCTTGCTTTAAAGAAGAAAATGTTGAATCTTTACCGCTTGCATCATACCAACCCTTTAAAGCATATGCTTCTTGGATTTCAGGATTTGGAATTAAAATACTATTGAAACCCATTGATAGGGTTTTTCCACCAAAATCTGATACACGAACACCTTTGATAGCAATAAGAGAACCTTCTGGTAAATTGAAATCCAATGCTTGTTGATTCCATAAACCAACAGATATAGAAAAACCTGAATCATCTACAATATTGATATCACGACGATCGAATTTTTTACCAGCTTTAGAAGTTAATTCAAAATGAGGATTAACTGTTTGAATGACACCTAATACATCTACGGTAGAATTAGCTTCTTGATTTTGAATTGCATCCAATTTAACGAAACTGAAATGTGTCTTTGGAACATTGCTCTCATCTTGACATTCTTCAATAATAGTTTCTCTATCCATACTTAATTCATAAGGATGTGTTAAATTACTAAATTGTGGTTTAGCTGGTTGTAATCTAGCTTTAGAAACGTAGTAAACTTTACCTTCTTGTAAGATTTCATTAAATTTAGTAGCCATATCGTTGAAAGCAGTAGCTCTAATTTCACCGGATGTATCTAAAAAGTTAACGTTGAATAGCTTACCTTCACCTTTTTGATTATGCCAAGTTTTAATTTCACCTTTGTAGGAAACACGAGCTTTAATAGTCCAAACATTTTGATATGGTGATAATTGTTCTATAGCGAAGATTGGTTTTGATTTCTGAGATCCAGACATATTAAAATTTTGTTGTTGTTGTTGTTGTTGTTGTTGTTGTTGTTGTTGTTGTTGTTGTTGAATGGGAGCAGAATTTGATTGATTATTAATTTCAGTACTTTGATCATTATTAGAATTGTCTCCTAATACTTCATCTTGATGTTCAGCAAAATAAGCATCCAAAAATTCACTAGATTGATTAATTAAATCAGCACCTGATTGAAGTAATTCAAAATCATCAATTAAAAGAACATATTTCTTTCTTTCTTTAACAATAGCAGGTTCTGCATTAGTAACGCGTAAAATATCACCTCTTTGTAATTCTTGTTCTTGAAATTTGGAAGCTGCATCGTTTCTTAATAAAGCTTTCATATGGTAGACACCATCAGAAATCATAATCAAGTTCTTTCTATTAGCATTTGCACTTTCAGATTTTCTAGTATTATAAACTTGATAAACACCATTATTTGGATTATCGTACTTTTGTTGAGTAGTAAAAATTTTGTGGAAATCACCTCTAGTTAATTCTGTACCAGACATTTTGTTTTAATATAGTATTTTCCTGGTT
The DNA here is from genome assembly GCA_030568135.1 of Vanderwaltozyma yarrowii. NCBI lineage: Eukaryota > Fungi > Ascomycota > Saccharomycetes > Saccharomycetales > Saccharomycetaceae > Vanderwaltozyma > Vanderwaltozyma yarrowii. The sequence continues at coordinate 33,143 of JAJLTL010000117.1, forward strand.
GTAAAAAAGGTATAGTTACGTCCTTGATGAACTAATATATATATATTTATAGATATATTACTACAACTTTATATTAATAATCAAGAAATCATTTTAATAAAATAAGTACTATTCCTAATTATAAAATCTTTATCTTTACGCGTCTCATTTTTTTTTTATTTTTTTTTTGTTTAAAATTTTGATGAGGTTCGTGTCCTCACGTGCCAAATCTCATCGTATCAAAAAAGTATTATATATTTAACATATTTACAAGTAAATTAGTAATAGATGAGAATATGAATCTAACTTTAAATTATAATACTAATACATTAGCTGGTATATAATGAACTTGGAATAAAGTAGATGACAATTTCTAAGTATGATATTAAAGAAAAATATCTCTGAAATTAAAAATTATGATTATTCTTTGATACAGTAGAATGTGTATTTTCAGTACATTATTTAATATAAAAGGTATTGCATTCATTAATTGACATTCGTATGAATTGATGAGCTGGTATTGCTTTTTGTATCAATAATAATAGGTAATATAATATATATTCATGGATATTATTTTTTTTGCACTACGCATGATGTGTATTATTTGTAAAACCATCATTACAATAGTATCGCCATGAAACCATGTCTAACGTTCCATATAGCAAAGTTCAAATTAATAAACAAAAAAAGGATATAGTTCTTAAGTATATATACAAGTTAAAGTGTTCTGTGGTGGTTGCTCTCTTGTTGTATTTCTTGGTATGCTTTGAGTTTTCCTTTCTGGGCGGCTATTTGAAGGGACATATCCTATTACCCTACTTACACAGACCGAAAAAATTATTTAATTTTCAATTTGGTGATGAACTCGATGGCATCTTTATCAATTAGGTTCGTAATAAGGTAAAGAGAGGGAGGCGATGGAGGGTGAGTAGGAGAAGTAGTAGTAGTAGTATTGATAGTAAAAGGTATAAGTTTGGGGGCTCTAACTTTTGTACGACTTTAGAGAGAAATAAATATATACATAAGATAAGAAGTCCGTATAGTTGAATGCATAGGGAGGTAATTTGGATATAGCTCATATAAGCATCGAAATGGAAGACAATAGCGTACAAGATATTTCTATAGCACATATCCAACATGATTTTACTAAATGTATTGAAGATGTTAAAGGATTTAAATTAAGAGAAGATAAGTTTTTCATTAATATAGATACTTCTTTGGATACTATAAAAGATTATAATGTTACAGTGAAGTCAAATGGAACTGTATTTGAAGTTGACAATGGGGGAAGTTTTGCAAAAGATGATAATTCTAATACTAGTAGTAGTAATCATCTTTATTCTGCAAAACTAGACGAACATAATTATAAATTTCTTTCTCCTTCAGCTGAGTACAATAATCTTAATTTGAATGATAAAAATAATACAGAAATTGTTAATTGGACTTCTATAGATGCAATTGGTATACCACATATACAATATGCTTTAGGGGATTCGAATGGTAACATACGAATACATGATGCAAATTTTAAATTAAATAGAGATATCAAAGAGGCTCATAAAGGTGAAATTACACTGACATCATTTTTCCCAAGTGGTGAAGTGTTATTATCAGGATCAATTGATATGCAATTAAAATTATGGTCATTAAAAGATGGTTCGAATCCAAGAACTTTAACTGGGCATAAATCAAAAATTACATCAAGTGCAATGATTGAAAGAGGTCGTAATGTATTATCTTCTTCTTTAGATGGTACTATTCGTCTATGGGAATGTGGATCAGCAGCTACAATTAAAAAATTTACCAGAAGGGAAAATTGCAATGATCCAATAAACGATATTAAAGTAATTACTCAAAATTCTAATGAGAATATGAAAAATATAACAGTTGCAAAAAATAATTTGGAAATTGGAACATATGGCAAACAAGTACTTGCTGGTCATCAATCAGGTGTTATCACGATGCATGATATATTTACAAAGGAACAAGTATTACAAATACCAAGCCAATATATGACTTCATGTAATTCTATTGCCATAAATTCTAATAATAATAACTACATTTATGCAGGTTATAAAGATGGCTCTTTAGCTCAATGGGATTTAAGACAAACAAATGTACCTATTGGACAATGGTCTGTAAATAAAGGAACGGCAATAAATGAGCTGTACTTCTATAAAAATTATCTGTACGTTTCATCTGGACTAGATACTAGTCTAAAACTAAGCATATTTGAAAAAACTGGCGGAATAGACTCCACTTTTCCAATTTTTTTGACATTAGACGATTTTCAAATCTCTCAGTTTATACATCAACCACAGCAGCTAAACATTAACTCTGATAGCATCATTGCTGTAGGCAATAATGGATTTTGTGCTACTTATGAATAGATTATAAATTTATTTTTGTTGTTTCTCATAATAGAAATTATTTAATGTGATTTAATTTTGTCACATACTTGTGTTAATCTGATAAAAGAGGTAGCCACAAAGTGTAATTACATTTGGAATTACCATAAAAATTATTAGATTAATTACTTTTCTTATGAATAGAACTAGATACCATTTTAAATCAGTTGCATACTTTTAAAAATATAATATATATGTATATAATTGAAAATTCAGCTCCCTTGCTGTTTTTTAATAGATCATAAACTTTAAAAATTCAGTTATTAAAATTGTGAATTGAATAGAAGTTTAATTAGTAATATATTATATTCTGATACTGTAATAATCAATTTTTAAAATAGTCATATGTATCGGTGAAATTTACACTTTTTATAAGGTTTAAAATATTATGGTATTTATTTATATTTTCTCGTTGTATACTGACTTTTAAAATAATTTCCACAAAAGCTTCAAAAATAAGAAATAGTAAAAATAAATTAAATAAATAATAGTTCCCTAAAATATTAATAATTATACTAAATATAATTATCCCACTACCTCCGATATAAATAATCAAGTTGTTAATATAGAGTTTTAGGAGTTAGTAAATAGAATGGATCAGAAAGAGGGAAATTTCCATACTTAGTAGCTTTACTTCTCCATTGCATGAAATAATCTAACATAAACCGCGTTAGTAAGCTATAGTACTAGTAATATATATTATTCTACCCTTTAATTCCACGTTTCGATCAAAAAAATAATTTATATAAAGCTTCTACAATAAACTTTTATATACCACAGTTTGTAAAAAATACTTGATTTTCTAGACTGAAGTGATCCAATACATTTATATAGTATAACTATACATCCTTTTATTTTGCGAATTCCTATATTCATGAATTCCGACAATTAATATACTACATCTTATGAATGTGGATCTGTTGCTGAATGATATTGAGAGTGTCATTTAGCTCCTTGGGTTTAAGTTTATGATTCACTATATTACATTCTTCGGAATTAACCTCATATAAAGAAGAACAAAATATTTTATTCCATATGTTTTATACTTTTAGTGGATAGTAAATCTTTTAGCAATTTAATAATTTATAGAAATGCTGGACTATTCTTTTCCTTCTTAGGATTAGTATACTACCATACTCAATTGATTAGAAATCAGACAACGATAGTAGCCGTGGCAGTTCCAGATGCCAGCGCTGTGTATCACGGGCAAAAACAGATATATGCGTACATAACGATATTCAGGC